>CAUYON010158574.1:0-25598 GCA_963573935.1 Arctocebus calabarensis | reverse complement strand
TTTATAATGGTAAACATTTATACATGTAATTATTTATAAATAAAATTATTTTTATTTTTAATTAAATATTTAATTTTTTAAATTATTAATAATGTATTTTTTTCATTTTAATGTAAATTTTTTTTTTTTTTTTTTTTTTTTTTTGAGATAGAGTCCCATTATGTTGCCCTCGGTAGAGGGCCCTGGCATCACAGCTCATAGCAACTTCCAACTCTTGGCCTTAAGCTATTCTCTTGCCTCAGTCTTCCAAGTAGCTGGGACTACAGGTGCCTGCCATAACACCTGGGTATTTTTTTCGTTTGTAGTTGTCATTGTTGTCTGGCAGGCCTGGGTTGGATTCAAACCCACAACCTCCCCTGTATGTGACTGGCACTCTAGCCACTGAGCTACAGGCACCGAGCCAAGCCCCGCTATTTTTTGGGTGTAGCTGTTATTATTGTTCACCAGGCCCGGGCTGGGCTTGAACCTGCCAGCCTTGGGTTATGTGGATGGTTCCCTACTCACTGAGCTATGGACATGGAGCCTATTTCTAGTAACTTTTGCTATGCATAGCAGTTGAACCCATTTTTGTTTTTAAATTAACAAAATCATTTCCTTGAATGAACTAAATCTTTCCCTGTGGGAAGAATGCTATGTTTAGGAGCAATGATTTCTTCTGGCTCAGCTTTATGTAGTAAAGATGATTTGTGGACTGTGCTATAATACACAGACCTGTCATGGTCTTTGCTTCAGTTACAGCAGTATCAGTACTACAGTGCAGGCCTGCTTTCCACATATGATCCTTTCTATGAGCAACAGCGGCACCTACTTGGACCCAAAAAAAAGAAATTCAAGGAAGAAAAGAAACTTAAAGGTGAGCATGTTGATCTACCTTACATATTTATTCATTCTTATTTTCAGAATTAGGTGTGGCTTGGTAGTGCCTATGAACTTTAAATATAATCCATATGGTAGAAATTTGCTTTGTCTGAGAAACTCTAGTCTCCCCTTGTATTTAGTAGTAAGTATAATTGTCCCTTGGTATCCACATGGAATTGTTTCAATCTCATACTTTCTGGCAGATAACAAAATCCAGGGATGCTCAAGTTCCTCATATTAAATGGTGTAGCATTTGTACCTGTGCACATCCTCCCATAAATCTAGATGAGAAGTGCAATGTCTAGATTACTTAAAATATCTAATACAGTATAAATGCTATATAAATAGTTGTTATACTGTATTGTTGAGGGAATAACAACGAAAAGTCTTTGCATTAATTCTCCCCCAAAATGTTTCTTATCCTTTGTTATTTAAATCCATGGATCCAGAGTCCATGGATATGGAGAACTGACTGTGTTACTAAGCTCATTTTATATCTGCGTTATGGTCTTTTCTAGAATTGGAAAGAGTTAAGAGTTACAGATTCCTAATTAAAGGTTTCAGCAAATTTTATTGCTGTTTTCTTATACATGCTCTGCACATGTTGAAAATGTTCCGAGATGGGAGGAAATTGGTTATGCACAGGAATGTATGAAGGAACATATGAAGAGTAACTTGAAGTGTTAGGAATGAGTTATAATTGCTGCTAAGGTGATCATCATCTCTCGATGATCTTTGTTTGTGTGTTTGCCAGAAAATGTCCTTTCCTCTCTTGCCGAGTTCCCAGCAGGTGGAAATCAGGAAGAAAACAGGATGGGAAAATTTTAAGCTATTTAATGCAGGTTTTATTTCCCTGAACGTATGTACTCTACTCAGAAAGGCATTTTTGGGGGGATTTTCTTCACTTTTTCCCCTCTTGCTTGTCTCTAAGCTTTCTAATCCTCCATAACCCCCCATTAGGTTTTTATTCCATGTATGACTTTTCTCTTGCAAGTCTTTTTTTCTTTTCTTTCTTTCTTTTTTTTTTTTTTTTTTTTGAGATACAGTCTTACTTTGTTGCCTTTGGTAGAGTGCCATGGTGTCATAGCTCACAGCAATGTCAAACTCTTGGGCTCTAATGATTTTCTTGCCTCAGCCTCCCAAGTAGCTGGGATAATAGAAACCTGCCACAATGCCTGGCTCTGTTTTAGAGATGAGGTCTCACTCTGACTCAGGCTGGTCTCCAAACTGTGAGCTCAGAATCTACCTGCCTCGGTCTTCCAGAATGCTGGGAATACAGGTGTTAGCCACTGCACCTGGCCACTATAAATGTTAATGTTTTAAAGTTTTTAACTGCCTTATATTGCCACAATGTTGAAATAAATTTTCTTCTTTGTGATATTTTACACATAACCTTTCAAGAAGGATTTTTGCTTTTTATAGTATAAATTGATTGATTTAAGAGACATACAAAAACACAGTAAGATAGAGATTATTTTTAGAATTATTAGTGCTCTGTTAAAGACCAGGTAGAATTAGAAAGTTAGAGATGGTATTGAGTCGGGGAACACCTGGCTAGCTCTAAGGCTTTAGATATAGTGCAGTTGATTACATGTTAATCTTGTAACTATTAACTTGAGCCCATGGTACTTCATAAACCTCCTTTTCTACTGTCAAATTCAAAAAGAAATTTGGTTCTCAGATTTTTTCTTTTATGTAAACAAAGGAAGTTCTTTTCCAGATTTGTGAGATCTTCTTTTTGGAATATTCATGAGCCTGAATAGATAAAGGGATAAACATTGCCAGTCTCAGGTGGAATAAGGAAAGGAACTTGTGTTTTCTGAAAATGGTAAAATTGCTTTGTGATTGTCTCCTGTCGAAGGGAAGAAATACAACCTTGTTAGCATCTGTTTCCTTTGCAGCCAAGTTGAAAAAAGTGAAAAAAAAAAGAAGAAGAGATGAAGAACTTTCCTCTGAAGAATCCCCTCGTCGCCATCACCACCAGACCAAAGTCTTTGCCAAATTTTCTCATGATGCACCTCCCCCTGGCACCAAGAAAAAGCACTTATCCATTGAGCAGCTTAATGCTCGTCGCAGGAAAGTATGGCTCAGCATTGTAAAAAAGGAGCTCCCAAAGGTAAATTGAATGACTTCAGTGGAGGGGAATATGGGTAATATTTTTCCTCCTTATCCTCAAAGAAGAGCTATGACACAACTGTCGTAAGCTGATAAGTATACAAATAGGAAACTAGTCTGTTGGAATTAAGAGATTTCTGAGCTATATTCTCTTTTATTAACTATTTTTTTAGAAATTGGTTAGAATTCACAATAGTTACCGTCTGATGCTCCTTGGTCAGAAAAAGGGAGGGAAACCTCTTAGAGGAAGGAGTGTAGTTTTCTTAAATATAGGAATAGAAATTTGACAGCAAATAGATAAGTGATAATAGAGAAAACTAGAAAACTAAAATAAAAAGGAAATGATTTATTTCTTACAAAATTTATAAACATGTGGAAGTTGCTGGATAATCACAGGTACTAGGAATTAAATGTGAATGTTGTTTTGTTTTTTCTGTTTTTTTGTGGGACAGGGGACAAGGTCTCATTCTGTCACCCTGGGTCGAATACTGTGGCATCATCATAGCTCACAGCAAACTCAAAACTCCCTCAGGTGATCCTCCTGCTTAATCTGTCCAAGTAGTTGGGACTATAGGTGCCCAACAAAACACCTGGCTAATTTTTCTATTTTTAGTAGAGATGGGGTCTTGACCTTGCTACTCTGGTCTCGAACTTCTGTGCTTAAGTAATCCACCTGACCGAGGCTACCTGGGTGGTAGGATTATAGATCTGAGCCACTGTGCCCAGCCATTGTGAATGATTTTTTTTTTTTTTTTTTTTTTTGAGAAAGAGTCTCACTGTGTTGCCCTTGGTAGAGAGTCATGGTTTCAGAGCTCACAGCAACCTCCAACTCTTGGGCTTAAGCCATTCTCTTGCCTCATCTTCCCAAGTAGCTGGGACTACAGGCATCTACCACAGCACTGGCTATTTTTTTTTTTTGAGACAAAGCCTCAAGCTGTCACCCTGGATAGAGTGCCATGGCATCACAGCTCACAGCAACCTCCAATTCCTGGGCTCAAGCGAGTCTCTTGCCTCCGCCTCCCAAGTAGCTGGGACTATAGGCGCCCGCAACAATACCCGGCCATTTTTTGGTTGCAGCCGTCATTGTTGTTTGGCAGGCCCAGGCTGGATTTGAACCCGCCAGCTCAGGTGTATGTGGCTGGCGACTTAGCCCGTTGAGCCACGGGCATCGAGCTGCTGGCTAGTTTTTGTTCCCGGGGCCAGGTTCAAACCCACCACCCTCTACACTTTGGGCTGGCACCCTACTCACTGAGCCATAGGTGCCACCCCTGAACAGGATATTTTATTGAAATTGGATATTTTATTATTATGATATTTTATAAATTGAGACAAGCTGATACTAAAGTCCATATGATTAAATCAGTAGGCCAGAGTAGGTTGGGAAGAATTGGAAAAGTCCTACCAAACATTAAAACATACTATAGGTTGTGTAGAATGGCTTACATCTGTAATCCCAGCACTTCGAGAGGCTAAGTTGAGAGGATCTCTTGAGCCTAGGGATGCAAGGTTATACTATGAGCTATAATCACTACTGCACTTCAGCTTGGGTGAGACCTTATCTTAAAAAATAAAAAACAACCAAAAAACCCATCTACAATTGAAACGATGTAGTACTGGTGCACAAATTGGCAGTAGAATAAATCATTGGAATGGTGCTGGGAAAACTGAGTAGCATTTTAGAAAAACATTCTTTGTAATGTTTTTTAGAAAAAGAAAATTAGATCTGTATCTCACACTCATTTTTCAAATGGTTTAGGGATCTCAGTGTAAACAAAAAAAGAAAAACCATGTAAATACTAGAAGAAAATGTGATTGCCTTCTCATGCACTCTTTGTGTAGAAAAAGAGTTTCTAAGTATCACTCAGTGTCTACCAGAAATAAAAGAAAATATTGATGACTTTGAATATATAAATTAAAATTTTGGCTTGGTGCCTGTGGCTCAACGGGCTGAGGCTCCAGCCACGTACACCTGAGCTGGCGGGTTCGAATCTAGCCCGGGCCCGCCAAACAACAATGACAGCTGCAACCAAAAAATGGCCGGGCATTGTGGCAGGCGCCTGTAGTCCCAGCTACTTGGGAGGCGGAGGCAGGAAACTCACTTGAGCCCAGGCATTGGAGGTTGCTGTGAGCTATGATGGCACGACACTATCCAGGGTGACAGCTTGAGGCTCTGTCTCAAAAAATAAACAAATAAATAAAATAAAATTTTGCATGACATAAAACAAAATCAAAAGACAACATATAAAGCAGGAGAAATTATTCACATCGTATGCCACAATAAAAGAGCTATTATCTAATATGTAAAGAACCCTTTAAAATTGAGGGAAAAAGGATACTCATTAGGCAAATGGAAAAAAGGCAAGAATAGGCAATTCACAATAAAAGTTATAAAAATGGCCCCCAAGCATATGAAAAAGGTTGAGAGTTTGGCAAAAATTTAACAATATATGAACATATTCTGTTAATGAAGCTGAGGGGAAACAGGCACTTTCATACATTGCTACTTGGAAAGTTGAGAATACCTCCTCACAAACAACATAGGTACTTAGATTTCAACTCAACACTCCTGATTCTATGATTCTACCCTGAAAGTAAACTTCTAGCAGTATAAAAATCCATGTACCTAAGGTTATCCATTGTAGCATTATTTATAATTGTAAAAGAAGGGAAACAACCTACATGCCCATGCATGTGGATAGTACTTGCATTAAACTGTGTTAGAAACACACATTAGAGTTTTATACAGCTGTTTAAAAAGTTCTCTTTTTTAGAAGTTTTTTAGAATACACTGTTAAGTGAAAAAAAGCAAAGCATAAATGAAGATATTTAATATGTTACCCTTCATGTAAGAAAAAAGCAGGTAAGAAAATATATAAACTATCTGCTCATTAAGTAAATTTAAGAAGATTAAGCTAAAAATTAAAGTGATTGGCAAGGGATCAAAAAAGATTGGGAAGAATGGGGACAATGTAGCTAGAATGAGAATGGAATATACTCTGGATATGTTTGGGAGCAATTCCAGACCATCACAGTAAAGTGAGTCACACATATATTTTGGTTTCCTAGTGCATATTAAAGTTCTGTTTATGGGCAGCACCTGTGGCTCAGTGAGTAGGGTGAACCCACCATATACTGAGGGTGGCAAGTTCAAACTAGGTCCCAGCCAAACTACATCAAAAAAATAGCTGGACATTGTAGCAGGCTCCTGTAGTCCCTGCAACTTGTGAGGCTGAGGCAAGAGAATCACCTAAGCCCAAAAGTTGGAGGTTGCTGTGAGGTGTGATGCCACTGCACTATGTGGAGGGTGAGAAAGTGAGATTCTGTCTCTAAAAACAAAAATTTCGTATATATTGTAACGTAGTCTGTTAAGTGTGCAGTAACATTATCTCTACAAAAACAGTATTTATACTTTAATTTAAAAAATACCTTATTGCTGGCTCAGCACCCGTAGCACAGTAGTTTCAGCGCCAGCCATATACACTGAGGCTGGTGGGTTTAAACCCAGCCTGGGCCTGCTTAGCAACAACAAAAAGGACACCCGAGCATTGTGGCGGGCGCCTGTAGTCCCAACTATATGGGAGACTGAGGTAGGAGAGTCGCTTAAGCCCAAGAGTTTGAGGTTGCTGTTAGCTTTCATGCCACAGCACTGCATAAAGGGCAAGGTAGTGAGACTGTCTCAAAAAAAAAAAAAACTTTATTGCTAACAAGTTTGACATAGACACACTAAGTGAGCACATGCTGTTGGAAAATAGACTTGCCTGATGCAAGGTTGGCATAGTCTTGACATTGTGAAAACTTGCCTATCAGCCAAGTACAGTAGCTCATGCCTATAATCCAAACACCTTGGCAGGCTGTGGTGCAGGATCACTTTGAGGACATCCTGAATAGCATAGTAAGATCTTTTTTCCATAAAATTTAGAAAAATTAGCTACGTATGCTAGTGTGCACTTGTAGTCCGAGCTATGTGGGGATGCTGAGCCCACAGGAGTATTAGGACCTAGTAGCAGTGAGACCTCAGAAACCGTGAAGATACCTTTGCTTAGATCTTAACTTCTAAAGACTTTTTTGTTGTTGTTGTTGTTGCAGTTTGGCCGAGTCCGGGTTTGAACCCACCACCCTCGGTATATGGGGCCAGCACCCTACGCACTGAGCCACAGGCACCTCTAAAGACCTTTTATTCACCAATGAAGGGAACTAGGTTTCCCTGGATAAATGTATTATTCCAGAAATGTGCAGGAAAAATATAAAATAAACTTGAAACATCTTGTGGTACCAGAAAGTAAGGAAGTGTTCAAATAAAGATAGAGATTGTCTGCTAGGTGCCTGTTTGCTCAATGGTTAGAGTGCCTGCTCTGTGCACCAGGGGTGGTGGGTTGGAACCCAGCTTGGACTTGGTAAACAACAACAAAAAGGCTGAGTGCCTATAATCTTAGCACTCTGGGAGGCTGAAGGTGGTCGACTGCCTGAGCTCACAGATTCAAGACCAGCCTGAGCCAGAGTGAGACCTGTCTCTAAAAATAGCTGGGCATTGTGGTGGGCGCCTATGGTCCCAGCTACTTAGGAGGCTGAGGCAATCGAATTACTTGAGCCTAAGAGTTTGAGGTTGCTGTGAGCTATGATTACACGACACTACTGAGGATGACAAAGTGAGACTCTGTCTCAAAAAAATATATGTGTGTGTGTGTGTGTGTGTGTGTGTGTGTATGTATGTTGGATTGTGAAAGGAATACAGAATCAAATCCAAAGGAATTCCTTCGTGGCAGGCACCTGTAGTCCCAGCTACTTGGGAAGCTGAGGCAAGAGAATCACTTAAGCCTAAGAGTTGGAGGTTGCTGTGAGCTGTGACACCACAGCACTCTACCGAGGGTGACATAATGAGACTCTTTCCCAATAAAAAACAAAACTAAACTAAAAACAAAGGAGTTCCTAATAGCCAAAGATAGAATAATTTGAGCAATAACAAAGTAATAAATACTGTTATAAATAAATAATTGAATAAGTACATAGGTGAGGTAGAAGGCACATTCTTTTTTACAGTATTCTTCCAATTAATAAGTATAGAAGAAAAGCAAGAAATAGAGATCATCACCAGACAAACACCAAGTGATAATTGTTGGAGACCAGATCCATTGATGAATGTTAAAGTTTCAGGCAAAAGTGAGACGAGAAACAGGATTTGCATAGATTCAAAATATTTACTCCAACATATGATTAGCAATGAGGGGAAAGATGGTAGTGATAGTGATGAACACTGACAGCACCTCAACCAAGTGTTTAAAGTAAGCATCCCTGGGTGCCTGTGGCTCAGTGGGTAGGGCGCTGGCCTAATATACTGAGGGTAACAGGTTCAAACCCAGCTCCAGACAAATTGCAACAACAACAAAATAATAGCCGGGCATTGTAGTGGGCACCTGTAGTCCCAGCTACTCGGGAGGGTAAGGCAAGAGAATTACCTAAGCCCAGGATTGGGAGGTTGCTGTAAGCTATGACGCTATGGCACTCTACTGAGGGTGATAAAGTGAGTCTCTGTCTCTATAAAAAAAAAAATAAGAAAAAGTAAAGTAAGCATCACTAATATAAATTTTAATGTCATGAAATCTTTAATGTGATGCACTAAGAACACATCATTTCTGTACTCTTACCCCAAAATGCATAACCTTATTCTATCATGAGAGAACACTAGAAAAATCTCCAATTGGGGATCATTCTACAGAATAATTGATTAGTATTCTTCAAAAGTATCAAGGACATGAAAGAGAAAGATGAAGACCTGAAGAAACAAAGGAGAAAACCAGCCAAACACAATTGTGGGATTCTATATAAGATTCTGGAACAGTGGCTCAGCGCCTGTGGCTCAACGGGCTAAGGCGCCAGCCACGTACACCTGAGCTGGCGGGTTCAAATCCAGCCCGGACTTACCAAACAACAATGACGGCTACAACCAAAAAAAAAAAAAATGGCCGGGCATTGTGGCGGCACCTGTAGTCCCAGCTACTTGGGAGGCAGAGGCAAGAGACGCTCTTGAGCCCAGGAATTAGAGGTTGCTGTGAGCTATGATGCTATAGCACTCTATCCAGGGTGACAGCTTGAGGCTCTGCCTCAAAAAAAAAAAAAAAGATTCTGGAACAGTAAAAGAATGTAAGTAGGAAAATTGTTGACATTTAAACAAGACCTGTAGTTAATAATATTTTACCATTGTTAATTTTATTTTCCTAATAATTATACCATGGTTAAGTGAAAGATATTGAAAGTAGGGAAGCAAGGGAAGAGATTTACAAGAACTCTACTATTTTTGCAACTTTTCTGTAAGTCTACAATTAGTTTAAGCCTGGCACAGTGGTAAGCACCTGTAATCTCAGCTATTTAGGAAGCTGAGGCAGGAGGATCACTAGAGCCCAAGAGTGTGAACAGACTGGGCAATATAGCAAGTTCATATACTTTACTCATATTTAACAAATGGTTACCTCATTAACTTTTTTTTTTTTTAAACAGTCTAGGTCTATCACCCTGGCACTCTCAGAGTGCAGTGGTGTTATCAGATCTCACTGCAACATCAGTGTTCTCACCTCAAGCCATCCTCCTGTCTCAGTTCACCTCCTGAGTAGCTGGGACTATAGGTGTACGCCATCACGCCTGGCTTATTTTTCTGTTTTTTGTAGAGACAGGATCTTGCTCTTCCGCAGGCTGGTCTCGAACTCGCAAACTCAAGAGATCTTCCCACTTTGACCTCCCAGAGCACTAGGATTACAAGTCTGAGCCATGGTAGCTGGTCTTAGCTTACTGTTTTTAATGTTTCCTTAGTAACTTTATGTGTGATGCTAAGGCAGTACATCTGATTGACTTTTATTTTACATACATGGTTGGCTTCATATTTTCTTTTTATATTTTCACATTTTATTTTCCCACTCTCTAGGAACTAAATAAAAGACAATTTTCCGTCTATATAATGTTATTTATAAATTTAATCCTAAATACTATTTTTGAATATTTTAGGCCAACAAGCAGAAAGCTTCAGCTCGTAACCTGTTTCTCACCAATAGCCGAAAGGTAAAATTGTAGTTTTAAATTTCATGTTGTGCTGGAATATCTATTCTTTATGAAATGATCAATTTGAATTCCTTCCCTTAGAGCAGTGGTTCTCAACATTCCTAATGCCATGGCCCTTTAATACAGTTCCTGTGGGTCATGACCCACAGATTGAGAACCACTGCCCTAGAGGGAAGTAACACAGCTTACTTTGAGAGTTGCTTTGAGGACCAGGTAAAGTTACTAGTTGTATTTCCTTACAGTAGTCATTTGACTTCTTTGTTTTCCTATTTATAAAATGGGAATTACAAATAATACCAACCTCTTAGGGATTTTGTGAAGATTAAGTTAGTTTAACACATGTTGAAATGGTATGAAAGATTTAATAAGTGGTGATAGCTATTATTTATATGTGTGACAAAACTTTATAACTTTGTAGCTCATCTTACGTCCTTCTTAGTCATGATATTTTGTTTCTTTGTTTAAGGTGATAGATGTAGATAGATTTCTTATCCCTGCTATTATTGCAGGGTCTGTGTTATATTACTGTACAGGGACATTAATCAAGTTGTGGGAGAATAAGATGTGACCATAGGATTACTACTTGTACTGAACAGTTTGAAGAATGATGTTGTTTAGGGTCCAGAGAGGACCATCCTCTGGTGTTGTGTCCTTCCTGTTGTGATAATGGTGTTGTTTTCAGCTTGCCCATCAGTGCATGAAGGAGGTGCGTCGAGCTGCATTGCAGGCCCAAAAAAACTGTAAGGAGACCTTGCCCCGGGCCCGCCGCCTCACCAAGGAGATGCTTCTGTACTGGAAGAAATATGAGAAAGTGGAGAAGGAGCATCGCAAACGTGCAGAGAAGGAAGCTTTAGAACAGCGAAAGTTGGATGAGGAGATGCGGGAGGTAGGACAAAAGCATAAAATTTTGAAGACTCTCATTACTATAACATATCAAGGGTTTAGTTTGCAATTTGAAAATTATACATCTAGGCTCAGCACCTGTAGCACAGTGGTTATGGCACCACCGCATACACTGAGGCTGGTAGGTTCGAACCCAGTCCCTGGCCAGCTAAACAAAACTGACAAGTGCAACAAAAAATAGCTAGGTGTTGTGGTGGATGCCTGTAGTCCCAGCTACTTGGGAGGCTAAGGCAAGAGAATTGCTTAAGTCCAAGAGTTTGAGGTTGCTGTGAGCTGTGACACTATGGCACTCTACCCAGGGCAACATAGTGAGACTCTGTCTCACAAAAAAAAAAAAAAAAAAAAGAAAAGAAAAGAAAAGAAAGAAAGAATTATACATGTAACCAGTGAAACTGTCAAAACATTTTTAGACTTGAAGGTAGCGATTTTAGTGTAGTGAACTAATTCTATTTTTTTTTCATTAAGACCGTCCCACTGACATTTGCCTCTTTTCTTCTATGCTATCTTTCTCTATTCTCTGCACAACAAAAATGAACTGCAAAAGAAAAAGCAAGCATCTTATAGTTCTAATTGGCTTGTTTCCAAATACTGGCTGTAGATTTGATTTGGTGGGTGGTAAGAACTAGATCCCAAATTCAGGGATCTACAATTAGACTGATTTTTATGAAGCCCACTCTCCACCTATTTTAATGTTTTAACTTGCAGTCATTAGTATTATTTAAGGTGATGTGAGCTGATCTACATTGTGTATATTGTTGAGAGAAGCAAGAGGAGAGAATAAGAAGACAAAGTTATTATGTTACTATTTGTAAACCAGTTGAGGTGAATGGAAGGAAAGTGGAGGTTTATAGAAAGAAGGGAATCAATGGATTGCAATGTTTTTTTTCATATATAGAGAAAGAGAGTGGAGTGGCCAGGTGCGGTGGCTCACGCCTGTAATCCTAGCACTCTGGGAGGCTGAGGCGGGGGGATTGCCTGAGCTCACAGGTTCAAGACCAGTCTGAGCCAGAGTGTTTCGAAAAATAGCCGGGCATTGTGGTGGGCAGCTACTGTAGTCTCAGCTACTCGGGAGGCTGAGAATCATTTGAGAACCTTAAAGTCTTAGGTTCAAGCAATCCTCTTGAATCAGCCTCCTGAGTAGCTGAGACTATAGGCCTCTGTCACAATGCCTAGCTAATTTTTCTTTTCTTTTCTTTTTTTGCAGTTTTTGGCCAGGGCTGGGTTTGAACCCACCACCTCTGGCATATGGGGCTGGCCGCCCTACTCCTTTGAGCCACAGGCTCCACCCATTAATTTTTCTGTTTTTAGAAGAGATGGGGGTCTCGTTTGTGCTCAACTTGAATTGCTGAGCTCAAGCAATCCACCCACCTCAGCCTACCAGAATAATAAGATTACAGGCATGAGCACCATGCTTGGCTTCTTTCTCTTAATTGTGTTACTTTAGAAAAAATTTTTTGATAGCTCGTTTGCTTTGAAAAATGAACATCCATTAAGAGAAAAACTTCTGGCTCGGCGCCTGTGGCTCAACGGGCTAAGGCACCAGTCACGTACACCTGAGCTGGCGGGTTCGAATCCAGCCCGGACCCGCCAATCAACAATGACGGCTGCAGCCAAGAAATGGCCGGGCGTTGTGGCAAGTGCCTATAGTCCCAGCTACTTGGGAGGCAGAGGCAAGAGACTCGCTTGAGCCCAGGAATTGGAGGTTGCTGTGAGCTGTGATGTTACAGCACTCTATCCAGGGTGACACCTTGAGGCTCTGTCTCAAAAAAAAAAAAAAAGAGAAAAACTTCTTTTTGACATATCACATTATATATTTAAAGAAATAAAAAGAAGGCTGGTTGTAGTAGCTCACTCCTGTAATCCTAACAGTTTAGGAGGCTTGAGGTCAGGAGTTGAGACCAACCCAAGCAAGAGTGGAGACACCATCTCTACTAATAATAGAAAAAATTAACTGGGCATGGTGTCATGTGCTTGTAGTTAAGCTGCTTGGGAGACTAAGGGAGGAAGATTCCCTTGAGCCCAGGAGTTTAAAGCTGCTCTATGATCACACCATTGCATTCTAGCCTAGATTATAGAGCAAGACAGTATCTCAAAAACAAAAAAAGGAAGGAAGAAAGAAAATTTTGGATTTTCTGCCACTCTCTCTCAGATTTTCTTCTAATTTGAATCTGAGTCAAGTCTATAAATCCTTTAAGAGAAAGGATAATTGTATATAGCATACTGGTTTATAAAGTATGCTTTAGGACTTTAGTTCTTTGTGTGTTCCTTATTTTATTGTTTTTCTTGTGGGGAGGTAGATCCAGGATAAACCAAATATACTTTATATAAATTTTATTCTAAAATAGAATTCAAAACAACTCTTTAATTTGGTATTTATAGTGCATGCTATATTTCATATAATTTGGTCTTTTGAATTATTGTTTATTCATTTTATTGTTTAACTTAAGAATGATTTTATCTTGGGGTGGCGCCTGTGGCTCAAAGGAGTAGGGTGCTGGCCCCATATGCCAGAGGTGACAGGTTCAAACCCAGCCCCAGCCAAAAACTGCAAAAAAAAGAATGATTTTATATTTTGACAGAGTGATCATTTTTCTTTTCTTTCTTTCTTTTTTTCTTTTTTTGAGACAGACACTCAAGCTGTCACCCTGGATAGAGTGCTGTGGCATCACAGCTCACAGCATCCTCCAATTCCTGGGCTCAAGCGAGTCTCTTGCCTCCGCCTCTGAGGTAGCTGGGACTACAGGCACCTGCCACAATGCCCGGCCATTTTTTTGGTTGCAGCCATCATTGTTGTTTGGCGCACCCGGGCTGGATTTGAACCCGCCAGCTCAAGTGTACGTGGCTGGCGCCTTTGCCCATTGCGCCACAGGCACCAAGCCTTTTTTTTTTTTTTTTTTAAAGACAGTTTCACGGCCGGGTGTAGTGGCTCACATCTGTAATCCTAGCACTCTGGAAGGCCGAGGCGGGCAGATCACTTGAGCTCATGAGTTCAAGACCAGTCTAAGCAAAAGTGAGACCCTGTCTTTACTAAAAATAGAGAAACTGAGGCAAGAGGATCTACTCAGCTCATGAGTCTGAGACCAACCTGAGCAAAACCAAGACCTTATCTCTACTAAAAATAGAAAAACTGACACAAGAGAATAGCTGAAGCCTGAGAGTTGGAGGTTGCTATAGGCTATGACGCCATGGCACTCTACTCAGGTGACAGTTCTGTCTCAAAAAAAAAAAATACAGTTTTAATGGTCCTGCTCAGTGGCTCACGTCTGTAATCCTAGCACTCTGGGAGGACGAGGCAGTTGGATTGCTTGAGCTCATGAGTTCAAGACCAGCCTGAGCCACAGCCACATCCTGTCTCTATAAATCGTCAGGTATTGTGGTAGGTGCCTGTAGTGCCAGCTATTCGGGAGGCTGAGACAAGAGAATCACTTGAGCCCAAGAGTTGGAGATTGCTGTGAGCTATGACACTAGGACACTGTACGGAGGGCAACAAAGGTGAGTCTCTGTTTCAAAAAGAAAAAAACAGTCTCACTCTGTTGCCCTGGTAGAGTGCTGTGGTGTCATAGCTTACAGCAATCTCAAACTCTTAGACTCAAGAGTTCCTTTTGCCTCAAACTGCCAAGTAACAGGTGCTATAAGCACCCACTACAACACTTGGATAATTGTTTTTTTTCTTCTTTTTAGTAGAGATGGGACCTTGCTGTCTTGCTCAGGCTGGTATTGAATTCCTGAGCTCAAGAAACTCACCCATCTCAGCCTCCCAGAGTGCTAGGTTTATAGGCATAAGCCACCATGCCCTTCCTGATTATTTTTCTTATATGATTATTTCAGAGGCACTTTATATTTAGCTTTTTCACACTGAAGAAAATAAATGTCTGCACATGTGTCTGTGTGTATATATGGCTAATCAGGCTTTATTCATGTGTTGTAGTTGTTATAATCAAAGCAGATGACCTATACGTTGTTTGGGGAATATTTTCTTCCTTTGGTCTCTTAATCTCATATATTGTACTGACTTTCGTAGTAAGTTTTGGTCACTTATTGTGACTTTTAATATAGTAAAGGAGAGGGTTTTTTTATTTGTTTTTTTGAGACAGAGCCTCACTATGTCACCCTTGGTAGAGTGTGATGGTGTCACAGCTCATAGCAATCTCCAACTCTTGGGCTTAAGCAGTTCTCTTGCCTCAGCCTCCCAAGTAGCTGGGACTGCAGGCGCGCACCATAACGCCTGGCTATTTTTTTATTGCAGGTGTCATCTTTTTTTTTTTTTTAGACAGAGCCTCAAGCTGTCACTGTGTGACATGCATGGCATCACAGCTCACAGCAACCTCCAATTCCTGGGCTCAAGCGAGTCTCCTGCCTCTGCCTTCCAAGCAGCTGGGACCACAGGCACTCACCACAACACCCGGCCATTTTTGGTTGCAGCCGTCATTGCTGTTTAGCGGGCCCGGGCTGGATTTGAACCCACCAGCTCAGGTGTACGTGACTGGCACCTTAGCCTGTTGAGCCACAGGCACCGAGCCAACAGGTGTCATCTTTTAGCTGGCCCGAGCCAGGTTTGAACCCTCCAGCCTCCATGTATGTGGCCGGTGCCCTACCCACTGAGCTACAGTTGACGCCCTAAAGAGTTTTTAACATGTTTACATTTTTAAAAACAATATGGTTATACACATGTATTTGTCACCAAGGTTATAAAACAGAATATGTTGTTTGAATTTAGTTGATGTCTCAGTGCTTCACTATAAAAGTAATATAGTGAAGAAGTAATAGAGAACAGTCATAAAAGTGTTCAAAATGCAGGGTATTATTACACTATGAATGAAGTTATTTATTGTTTTTAGAGCCGCTGACTTTACTAACATAAAAATATTGATTTGCAATTTTTACCTTTTTAAATCCTTTTTAAAAATAAAGGATTTGTGAAGGAATTGCTTACAAACCATATAAAAGTGTGGTGAGTTCTGTTGATTTCTTGAATATAATTGATGATTTGAATCTATTTTTGCTTTCAACTTCTTCTCTCTTTAGGCGAAGAGGCAACAGCGAAAACTCAACTTCTTAATCACCCAGACAGAATTGTATGCACATTTCATGAGTCGTAAACGAGATATAGGTCATGATGGTATCCAGGAAGAAATTTTAAGGAAACTAGAAGACAGTTCTGCTCAGAGACAAATTGACATTGGTGGAGGAGTGGTAGTTAACATCACTCAGGAGGATTATGGTGAGTCTTTACTTAGGAGTTAGAGAAAGTGAGTATACCCATTTTTCATATCTAAGGTTATATATATAAATAATATATTATTAATTTTGTTTTTTCTTGTTTCATTGGTAATATCTATCAGAACAGGGAGAGTTATTGTATTCGAGTAAGGAAAGTGTGTGTTTCTATAAAAGAAACCTATAAAGGCCTGGTGAGATGGCTCACACCTGTAATCCTAGCACTCTGGGAGGCCCAGGCAGGTGGATCACCTGAGCTCAGGAGTTTTAAACCAGCCTGAGCTAGAGTGAGACCCCCATCTCTGGGCGTTGTGGCAGGCACCTATAGTCCTAGTTACTCAGGAGGCTGAGACAAGAAGGATCGCTTGAGCCCAGCAGTTTGCGGTTACTGTGAACTATGACGCTATAGCACTCTACCGAAGGTGAGAAGTGATACTCTAAAAAAAAAAAAGAAAAGGACGCCTATAAAATAACTGGTAGAATTTTTAAAAAGGATAGGGTGTGGTTATGTGATCTTGCCAATTTGGAAACATATTTTATTTGTTCTGATTTGTTAGTAGAAATCAAAGCTATTGAATCCAAATTCAGTCAACATGTTTCAGCAGGAAAAAAACTACCTGTCCTATGAAAATATTTTTTATTTTATAAGCATGAGAAAGACTTTTTCAGTTTTGGTATTTTCATAACTGCAATTGGAGATAGAAATTGGAATGAAGTTTGAAAGGAATTTCCCAGAAAAGAGTGATTCTGATTGTATTGAGCTAGAAATAAATGGCAGTTGAAATGCTTCAAAGTATCCTGGGAGCTACACACGTACGTCTTTCTTCTGTTTAAATTGTTCCCAGCATAAACATAATGAAAATTTGTTTTTAAAAGGCAAATTCTTGGTTTCCTGTCAGTTGGCATTACTTCGTAGAAGAAACCCCGAGAGGCTGTGGGCCTCAGTTCTCTGTTGTTTTTTGAGCTATCTTTGGTTACTGAAGACCCTGGCAGCTTTCTGCCTCCATTGCGCTTTTAGTGCCTTACCTGTAAGAATTTAGCCTTTCTCAGGCTGGGCTCAGTGGCTCACGCCTGTAATCCTAGCACTTTGGGAGACCGAGGAGGGTGGATTGCCTGAGATCACAGGTTCAGACCAGCCTGAGCCTGAGCCAGAGTGAGATCTCATCTCTAAAAATAGCTGGGCATGGGCCACGCCTGTGGCTCAAAGGAGTAAGGCATTAGTCCCATATGCCGGAGGTGGCAGGTTCAAACCCAACCCTGGCCAAGAACTGCAAAAAAAAAAAAAAACAAAAAACAGCTGGGCCTTGTGGCAGGCACCTATAGTTCCAACTACTCTGGAGGCTGAGGCAAGAGAATCGCTTGAGCCCAAGTGTTTGAGGTTGCTGTGAGCTGTGACACCATGGCACTCTACCAAGGGAGACTAAGTGGGACTCTGTCTCAAAAAAAAATTAAAAATAAGAATTTAGCTTTTCTCTTCCTTAGCCCTCCGTGAGCTTAGGGATAAGTAGGATGAGGAAATTAGCAATCCACATGTTATGTGAATTGCATCTTTGCAGGAGATTAATTGATGAGGTGTGATAATCTACAATTTTCCTTTTCAGATAGTAACCATTTCAAAGCCCAGGCCCTGAAGAATGCTGAAAATGCTTACCATATTCACCAGGCTCGAGTAAGTCTTAATAATGAAAAGATAGTATGTAACTACCCTGGAAATACTCCATAATCCTTTACTTAGGTGTCTTCCTTTAGTCCTAGTCACATTTTCAATTAAAAGCACTGCCTAGCTTTTGTATGTATGTAGAGTCCTGGGGGCTGCATCTCTTTCCTTTAAAATAGCAGGAATACTTGAGGAAAGGCAGAAAAATCACCTTCACTTGCGTATAAGCTTTAGGAATATGTTGATTTGAAGTTAGAATAATTTGGGTGATTTTTTTTTCTTCTTGAGTGAAAAAGATCATATATATTCTTAGCTTGTTAAGAAAGTCATAACATGCTTTGAAAAAGCCACTGAGTATTTAGTTTCTTCATATTAGTGATAACTTGGTCTCAGTTATTCATGATATAGTGATATTTGATAAAATAGGGAAGAAATTTCAGTTAAGTTAAAATGAGTAAAGAAATGCAGTTTTCGGCTTGGCGCCTGTAGCTCAAGCAGCTATGGTGCCACCCATGTACTCTGGCACTGGCGGGTTCTAATCCAGCCTGGGCCTGCTAAACAACAGTGACAACTACAACTTAAAAAAAAAATAGCCAGGCGTTGTGGCGGACGCCTGTAGTCCCAGCTACTTGGGAGGCGGAGGCAAGAGACTCGCTTAAGCTCAAGAGTTTGAGGTTGCTGTGAGCTGTGATGCCATGGCACTCTACCCAGGGCGACAGCTTGAGACTCTATCTCAAAAAGAAAAGAAATGCAGTTTTCTACATAGGAGCCTATTTAACTTTGACAGGGTCCAAGTCACTCACCTCTAACCAAACACATTATGTATAAAATCTTTAACAAATTCCTTGAGGCAAATAATGTTATCATATGGCTTAGTGGATGACCATCAAAAACATTGTAGTCCTAATATAATTGTTATTAATTAAATAATTAGTAATATGTGTTATGTATATCATATTGCATTATATTATCAGATTATTTTTTCAGAAATTTTGTTTTAGTTGTTTTTCTTAGCATAGGGTAGATAGATTTGTTGTTATTGTGAATTTTATTTGCATTTAATATTTTTTTATCTTACGCTTTTCTTTGAATTTTAAAAATTTTCCAGACAAGATCATTTGATGAGGATGCAAAAGAAAGTCGAGCAGCCGCCCTTCGCGCCGCAAACAAGTCTGGCACTGGGTTTGGGGAGAGTTATAGCCTGGCAAACCCTTCTATCCGGGCTGGTGAGGATATTCCGCAGCCCACAATTTTTAATGGCAAATTGAAAGGTTATCAGCTGAAAGGCATGAATTGGTTGGCCAATCTCTATGAACAGGTGAATTTTAGTTTTCTGACTTTTGCTGCCTTACTAACTCCATTCATTATCTGTTTTTCTTAACTCATCAGTTCAAAGTAATTGTAAAATGTGTACAATATTAATGTTTTTAGTCTTTATCCCTTTAAAGGGCTTTATCCCTTTCTTTTTTTTTTTAACAGAGCCTCAGTTTGTTGCCTTCGATAGAATGCTGTGGCATCATAGTTCACAGCAACCTCAGACTCCTGGCCTTAAGCGATTCTCTTGCCTCAATCTCTCAAGTAGCTGAGACTACAGGCGCCCACCACAAGGCCTGGCTATTTTTAGAGGCTAATTTCACTCTAGCTCAGGCTTGTCTCAAACTCTGAGCTCAGGCAGTCCACCTGCCTCAGCCTCACAGAGTGCTAGGATTACAGGCGCAAGCCACCATGCCCACCTTATCTTTTTTTTTTTAGACAGGGTCTCCGTCTGTTCCCCAAGGTAAAGGGCAATGGCATAATCATGCTTACTACAATCTCAAACTCCTGGGCTCAAGCAATCCTCCTACCTCATCCCCCCAATTAGCTCTGACTATAGGCTTGCACTAACATACCTGGCTAATTTTTAAATTTTTTTATAGAAATAAGGTTTTGCTATGTTGCCCAGGCTGGTCTAGAACACCTGGCCTTAAGCAATCTTCCTCCATCAGCCTGCCAAAGTGCTGGCATTACAGATATGAGCCACTGTACCCAGCTTCTAATCACACTGTTTGAATGAATTATATATTATCCTGTATAATACTTTTTGGTAGTAGGTTGAAACGTGTGTGATGAAATGTGTGAGGTGTTGAGCATGTATTTTATTTTCCAGGGTATTAATGGCATTCTTGCAGATGAAATGGGCCTTGGTAAAACCGTACAGAGCATTGCCCTCCTGGCTCATCTGGCTGAGGTAAGAGACGAAGTTTTTTCTGTCTTTCCCTTACCAGAATTTAGAGTCATTTTTCTATTGAGTTAGCATACTTTCAAAGTAGTATGCTACCTATGCTCTATAGCATACCAAAAGTGTCAGACTTGATCCTTGCCCTCAAGGTTTTTCCAAGAGGATGGTATAATATAACTTTGTGGTTTTCAAGAGGGCTAGGTCAATTTTGAGCATTTGTGGTTGGATTCACTTCTTCCTACTCCATTTTGATTACTACTAGTATAGTTGCCAGGACACTTTTTAATTAGAAGACCTTGATTCATACCTCATCTCTGCCCTTACTTGCAATGTAAACTTGGGCAGTTCACTTAATCTCTTTTCCAGTCATTTCACTTTAACTCTCTGAGGTTTAGTTTCCTCTTTTGTAAAGTGAATATACTATCTTTATGGTAGTGTTGTGAGAATTAAATAAGAAAATTAAAACACTAAAAAATGCAAAAGCTGTATATATGTACCAATTAAATAATTGTAAAATTGTTATGATAATCTAGTATAGGAAAAAGCAATACATACAAGTCAGTGTGTCATAAATGCTTTGTGAATGATATAAATTAGGACCTCTAGGAAGCCAGAAAAAGAAACAATTGCTTGAGATTTTTTTTCTCAAGCTGTGTCCTTGCTTATGTTGTTGTTATTTATGTAGGATATTCTTCACTGTGCAGATTTGAGAATTAAGCATCATTTCTCTCGTTATGAGTTTCCTTTTCTTAAACTGCTCTTCTCATTAATTATAATTTCGAATTAAATGTCTCCAGTTTTTCTACAGTTGACTGACCCAGTTTTTCTGTTGCAGAGAGAGAACATTTGGGGACCTTTCTTAGTAATTTCACCTGCTTCTACGCTTAACAATTGGCACCAGGAGTTTACAAGATTTGTTCCTAAATTTAAGGTAAACAACAATCCAATGCCCCCCCCAAAATCTGTTGCTGCTGTGGGCAGCGCCTTTGGCTCAATGAGCAGGGCGCTGGCCCCATATACTGAGGGTGGTGGGTTCAAACCCGGCCCTGCCCAAATTGCAACAAAAAAATAGCTGGACGTTGTGGCGGGCGCCTGTAGTCCCAGCTACTTGGGAGGCTGGGGCAAGAGAATCTCCTAAGCCCAGGAGTTGGAGGATTCTGTGAGCTGTGACACCACGACACTTTACTGAGGGCGATAAAGTGAGACTTTGTCTCTACCAAAAAAAAAAAAAATCTGTTGCTGCTTAAAATAAAGTTTTTGACTCCTTCTTTACTGCTTTACTAATTATTCATGAGCATTTTACCTTTTTCCCCTTGTTTATAAAATACCTTGCATGTGTTCACTATAAAAGTTATTGATGGGAGCAAGTTGCTTTAACTAATTTAGGGAAAAGAATTGAAGTTGAGATAGGAAGTGATCAGCAGAGAATTATTTTTACCTCATGTTGGGCAAGACATGGACAAGATTTAAACAGGAATTTAGTTACAAAAATTTGAAGGGATGTAAAAAAAGAGTGGATAGGATTTATCATGTTGTTTGCAAGTTAAAAGATTAGAAAATGATTAATTATGTGTTCTGTCCCTGAAGAAATATAATGATAATAAAGTTGCAGGGTCAGGAGAATTTTATTTATTTTTATGTTTTTTTTTTTTTTATTTTTGCAGTTTTTTAGCCAGGGCAAGGTTTGAACCCACTGCCTCCGATATATGGGGTTGGCGCCCTGCTCCTTGAGCCACAGGCACTGCCAGGGTCAGGAGGATTTTAAAAAATGTCAAGCCACAGTGGCTCACCCTGTAATCCCAGCACTCTGGGAGTTCGAGGTGGGTAGATCACTTGAGCTCACGAGTTGGAGACCAGCCTGAGCAACAGCAAGACCCCATCTCTAAAAAACTAGCTGGGCGTTGTGGTGGGCACTTATAGTCCCCAGCTGTTCGGGAGGCTGAGGTAAGAGGATTGCTTGAGCCCAACACTTTGAGGTTTCTGTGAGCTATGATGCTACAGCACTCAACCAAGGACAACAAAGTGAGACTCTGTTTCAAAAAAAAAAAACAAAATGTAGTGACACAATCTCTCTGATTTGGGGTCTCCATAAAAGTTTGATGTAGCTTAAAGGGCTTGAGATGGGATGGAGACGAGAGACATTTTTCTGGCACTTTTTTTTTTTTTGAGACAGAGCCTCAAGCTGTCGCTCTGGGTACAGTGCCATGGCGTCACTGCTCACAGCAAGCTCCTACTCCTGGGATTAAGCGATCAATGCCCGACTATTTTTTGTTGTTGTTGTTGTAGTTGTCATTGTTGTTTGTCAGGCCTGCCCTGGATTCAAACCTGGCAGCTCTGGTGTATGTGGCTGGCACCTTAACTACTTAAGCTACAGGCGCCGAGCTTCTGGCTTATATTTTATGAGGAATAGGAAAATACCTGGGGTTTCCCACTTGGGAGCAGCTTTATAGCTGTGATCCCATCTTTGTGGCTGAGTTTCAGATTTATAAACTGTATATAGCTGGGCATTGTTTCGGGTGCCTATACTTCACCTACTTGGGAGGCTGAGGCAAGAGGATCCCTTGGGCGGTGGGGGGGTGGTGGGAACGTGTTGCTCAGTTAGTAGGGCGCCGGCCACATACACCCAGGCTGTCTGGTTTGAAGCTGGCCCAGGCCAGCTAAGCAGCAATAACAACTGCAACAAAAAAATAGCCAGGCGTTGTGGTGGGCACCTGTAGTCCCACCTACTTGGGACACTGAGGCAAGAGAATCACTTAAGCCCAAGAGTGTGAGGTTGCTGTGAGCTGTGACTCCACAGCACTCGTGGAGGGCAACATAATGAGACTCTGTCTCAAGAACAAAACAAAACAAATACAAAAAGGATTACTTGAGTCCAAGAGTATGAGCTATGATACAACAGCACCCTACAGAGCAACAAAGTTAGGCTTTGTCTCAAAAAAAAAGAAAAGAAAAGAAACTATATATAAGGCTTATAGCTTTTAACTTTACTGACTCATTTTCATTTAAGAAGATTATGAGATAATTCTAAAACAACCTATTAAATATTTTTTCTTGAATTGTTTGCCATATGGAATGTGGGGACCACCATCTTTTTCTTTTTTGTTGCTTATAATATTCTGTACTTCTTCAACAATGAAGATGTTGAAAAATGCAAAGTCTTATAAAAAATTTGTATCATACCACTTAGGTTTTCAGTAACTCTTCCACTCACTGATACATGGCAGTGTGGTGCTACTGATGTGATTGATATCTCCCCTTTAACTTTATATCTGTGCTGATTACTAAGCTTTCATTTGTATGTTGAATTTCCTTTTGAAACTCTAGTTTTGGGATTCCTAAAATATAGCCTTGTGAGCCAATTCTAGTAGTCTCTTTGATTTCTTTCTTTCTATTTTTTTTTTTTTTTTTTTTTTTGAGACAGAGCCTTAAGCTGTCACCCTGGGTAGAGTGCTGTGGCATCACAGCTCACAGCAGCCTCCAACTCCTGAGCTTAAGTGATTCTCCTGCCTCTGCCTCCCAAGTAAATGGGACTATAGGCACCTGCCAGAACGCCTAGCTGTCATTGTTTGGCAGGTCCAGGCCGGATTCGAACCCTCCAGCTCAGGTGTTTGTGGCTGGTGTCTTAGCTGCTTGTGCCACAGGTGCCAAGCTTTTGATTTTAAAAATATTTTTTCTAGGCTCGGCGCCTGTGGCTCTACGGGCTAAGGCGCCAGCCATGTACACCTGAGCTGGCGGGTTCAAATCCAGCCCGGGCCTGCCAAACAACAATGACGGCTGCAACCAAAAAAATGGCTGGGCGTTGTGGTGGGCGCCTGTAGTCCCAGCTACTTGGGAGGTGGAGGCAAGAGACTCGCTTCAGCCCAGGAATTGGAGGTTGCTGTGAGCTGTGATGCCACAGCTCTCTAACCAGGGTGACAGCTTGAGGCTCTGTCTCAAAAAAAAAAAATAAAATAATTTTTCTAGTGATAAAATGTACATAGCATAAAATTTACCATATTAAGTGTTTAATGTGTGCACATATTACCCTTAATAAATTCACAATCTTATGCAACCATCACTCCTATCTAGTTCCAGAACTCTTTCATTACCGTAAATGGAAACCCCCTGTTGGTTAAACAAATCACTTCCTATTCCCTTCTGCCTACAGCCTTTGTCAACCACAAATCTGCTTTTTGGCTACTGGATTTGTTTATTCTGGATAATTCATATAAATGGAATAATGCAGTGTGTGACTTTATGACTGACTTTTTTAACTTATTCTAAAGATTTTGAGATTTACCCATGTTGTAACATGTGTCAGTGCTTTATTCTTTTTTATAGCTGGATGATGTTTCATTGTGTATACATACGTGTATTACAGTTTTCTTATCCTTTCATCTGTTGATGGGTATTTGGGTTGTTTCCAGTTTTTGGTTGTTGTGAAAAGCACTGCTGTGAACATTCATGTGCATACCTTTGAGTGGAACAGCTTATTCATATGGTAATCCTTCTTACTGAGGAATCTGCTTCTAGTTTTATGGTCTGCAAACTGAGAATAGTTTTTACATTTTTAAATTATTATTATTATTATTATTTGAGGCAGAGTCTCATTATGTCGCCTTTGGTAGAGTGCTGTAGCATCATAGCTCACAACCTCCATCTCTTGGGCTTAAGCAATCCTTTTGTCTCAGCCTCCCAAGTAGCTGGGACTACAGGCACCCACCATAACACCCTGGCTATTTTTTGGTTGTAGTTATCATTGTTGTTTAGCAGGCCTGGGCTGGGTTCGAACCCGCTAGCTCCAGTGGCTGATGGCCTAGCCCCTGAGCTATAGGTGCCAAGCCCATTTTTAAATTATTGATTAAAAAAATAATAATATTTCTGGGTGGCACCTGTGGCTCAGTGAGTAGGGCGCCGGCCCCATATGCCAGAAGTCGTGGTTTCAAACCCAGCCCCGGCCAAAAACTGAAAAAAAGAAAAAATAATAATAATAATATTTCGTAAGTTGTGACATACGAAATTAAAATACATACGTGTTAGAACACAGCCACACTTTTGTTTCTATATCATTTATGGCTCATTTTCACTAACAGAGTTGAATCATGATGGACTACAAAGCCTAGAATATTTATAGATTATGTTTGCTGACTGCTGCTGTAGTTGATTCTTTGTTTCTATTGCCATTGCTCTTTTAGGTTGTCAGAAATATGTTCACTTCCCTGTAGAACACAGATGTGAACTCTGCCCAAGTGCATAGTTAAATGATATTCAAAAGATACTTAAATCTATGGGCTCAGAACCTGTGACTCAATGGGCTAAGGTGCCAGCCATGTACACCTAAACTGGTGGGTTCGAATCCAGCCCGGGCCGGCCAAACAACAATGATGGCTGCAACCAAAAAATGGCCAGGCGTGTGGCAGGCGCCTGTAGTCCCAGCTACTTGGGAAGTGGAGGCCATCTATGATTATTATTTTTTTTTCCGTTAAGTTGTAGGAATTTGTTTTAAATAATCTACAGTTGATTAAAAGGGAATTCATGATAAAAATAGAAGATACTTGAGGAAAGATGTGGGAAATGGACTCTGCACACAGCTAAACTAACAAT
>CAUYON010158573.1:0-40790 GCA_963573935.1 Arctocebus calabarensis | reverse complement strand
AATTCAAAGAGCAAGTGACAAAAGATTTGGACACACTGAGGCAAGAAATTGCAGCCCTCAAAGATCTGAAAAACAAAGTAGAATCCCTCAGCAACAGAATGGAGCAAGCAGAAGAAAGGATTTCTGACATGGAAGACAAAGTTTTTCTTACATTCTTGAGATACTTTGCTAAGAATATGTTCCAGCTTCATCCATGTGAACATGAAAGATGTAAAGTCTCCATCTTTTCTTAAGGATGTATAATATTCCATAGTATACATACACCACAACTTATGAATCCATCCGTGGGCTGATGGGCAGTTGGGCTTTTTTCATGACTTAGCAATTATGAATTGGGCTGCCATAAACATTCTGGTACAAATATCTTTGTTATAAGGCAATTTTAAATCTTCTGGATATATACCCAGTAGAGGTATTGCAGGATGGAATGGCAGGTGTATTTTTAGATCCCTAAGTGTTCTCCAAACATATACTTCCAAAAAGAATGTATTAGTTTGCATTTCCACCAGCATCCATGCCAACATCTCTGGTTTGGGGATTTTATGATGTGGGCTAATCTTACTGGAGTTAGATGATATCTCAAAGTAGTTTTGATTTGCATTTCTCTCATGATTAAGGATGATGAGCATTTTTCACATGTCTGTAGGCTGTGCACCTGTCTTCTTCAGATAAGTTTCTCATCAAGTCTCTTGCCCAGCTGAGATGGGATCACTTGTACTTTTCTTACTAATGCATTTGAGTTCTCTGTGGATTCTGGTTATTAAACCTTTATCAGAGATATAGTGTAATGCAAATATCTTCTCCCATTCTGAGGGCTGTCTGCTTGCTTTACTTACTGTGTTCTTGGCTGTGCAGAAACGTTTTAGTTGATCAGGTCCTAGTAATGTATTTTCGGTGTTGCTTCAATTGCCTGGGGGGTCCTCCACATAAAATATTCTCCCAGGCTTATTTTGATAAGTGTTTTCCCTGCACTTTCTTCTAGTATTTTTATAGTTTCATGTCTTAAGTTTAAGTCTTTAATCCAGTGAGAGTCTATCTTAGTTAATGGTGAAAAGTGTGGGTCCAGTTTCAGTCTTCTATAGGTCACCAGCCAGTTCACCCAGCACCATTTGTTAAATAGGAAGTCTTTTCCTCATTGCATGTTTTCAATTGGCTCCTCAAAGATCAAATAACAGTAAGTAGTTGGGTTCATCTCTCGGTTCTCTATTCTGTTCCAAACATTTACCTCTCTGTTTTTGTGCCAGTACCATACTGTTTTGATCACTATTGATTTATAGTATAGTCTGAGGTCTGGTAGCGTGATTCCTCCTGCTTTGTTTTTATTTCTGAGTAATGTCTTTGCTATTCAAGGTTTTTTTCTGATTCCATACAAAACAAAGTATTATTTTTTTGAGATCCTTAAAGTATGACACTGGAGCTTTAATAGGGATTGCATTAAAGTTGTATATTGCTTTGAGTAGTATAGACATTTTAACAATGTTGATTATTCCCAGCCATGAGCATGGTATGTTTTTCCATTTGTTAACATTGTCAGCTATTTCTTTTCTTAGAGTTTCATAGTTTTCTTTATAGAGATCTTTCATGTTCTTTGTCAGGTAAACTCCCAAATATTTCATCTTCTTTGGCACTACTTCAAATAGCTTTTGACTATTATCTCAGCATGAATATTGTTGGTATATATAAAGGCTACCAATTTATGAGTGTTGATTTTGTAACCTGAGATGCTGCTATATTCATTGATCACTTCTAAGAGTTTTGTAGAAAAATGAATCCCCGGTGTTTTTGAGATATACAATCATATCATCTGTGAAGAGTGAAAGTTTGATCTCTTCTGACTGTATGTGGATACCCTTGATCACCTTTTCTTGCCTAATTGTGATGGCTAAGACTTCCATTACAGTGTCAAAAAGCAGTGGAGACAAAGGACAACCTTGCCTGGTTCCTGATCTGAGTGGAAATGATTTCAATTTAACTCCATTCAATATGATATTGGCTGTGGGTTTGCTGTATATGGTCTTTATTAGTTTAAGAAATGTCCCTTCTCTACCCATTTACCTAACTGTTCTAATCATGAAAGGATGCTGGATATTATCAAAAACTTTTTCTGCATCAGTTGAGAGAGTCATATGGTCTCTGTCTTTTAATTTGTTTATGTGATGAATTATATTTATAGATTTATGTATATTGAACCAGCCTTAAGACTGGTCGTTAGTGATATTGGTTTATAATTTTATTTTCTTGTGGGTCTTTTCCAGGTTTGGGGATCAAGGTGATATTTGCTTCATAGAACATGTTGGGTAGTATTCCTTATTTTTTATATTTTGATAAAGGTTGAGTAATATACATACTAGTTCCTCTTTAAAGATTTGGGAGAATTCTGATTTGAGGCCATCTAGTCCCAGGCTTTTCTTTTTAGGGAGATTTTGTATAGTTGATGCTATTTCAGAACTTGATATAGGCCTGTTCAACATTTCCACTTCATCCTGGCTAACTCTAGGAAGGTTGTGTGCTTCCAAGTATTGGTCTATTTCCTTCATATTTTCATATTTCTGAGAATAGAGTTTCTTGTAATATTCATTAAGGATTTTTTTATTTTCTGAAGAGTCTGTTGTTATTTCATCTTTAGCATTTCTGATTGATGAAATTAGAGATTTTATTCTTTTTATTCCTGGTTAGGTTAGCCAAAGGTTTATCTATTTTATTGACCTTTTCAATAAACCAACTTTTTGATTTATTGATCTATTGTATAATCCTTTCGTTTTCAATTTCATTTAATTCTGCTCTAATTTTGGTTATTTCTTTTATTCTGCTAGGTTTGGGATTGGAATGTTGTTCTTTTTCTACTTGCTTGAGATTTCAAATTAAGTTGTGAACTTTCTTTCTTTCCGTTCTCTTGAGGAAAGGTTGCAGTGCTATAAATTTCTCTCTTACCGCCTTTGCGGTATCCCAGAGGTTCTGATATTTTTGTCTTCATTGTGGTTTTGTTCCAAAATATTTGGGAATTTCCTTCTTACTCTCATCTTTTACCCAGCTATTCTTCAGCATAAGGTTATTTAGTTTCCATGTTTTGTATGAGTATTCAGATTCCTATTGTTATTGAGTTCAACCTTTATTCAATGATGGTCTGAGAATATGCAAGGAATGATTTCTATTCTTTTAATTTTGCTGAGATTAGACTTGTAGCCTAAGATGTGATCAATTTTGGAGTATGTTCCATCCATGGGCTAATGAGAAGAATGTGTATTCGGTTTTGTTAGGATGAAATGTTCTATAGATGTCTGTTAAATCTAATTGTTGTATGGTTAAGTTTTAGTGTAAAATTTCTTAGCTTAGCTTCATATCAGAGGATCTATCCAATACTACCAAAGGAGTGCTAAAATCTCTGACTATTATGGTGCTGGAGGAAATCAAGTTGCTCATGTCTGTTACAGTTGCTCTTATAAATTGAGGCACATTCTGGTTGGGCGCATAAACATTAATAATTGAAATCTCATCATGTTGAGTGTTACCCTTAATAAATATGAAGTGTCCATCCTTATCTTTCCTTACTTTTGTTGTTTTAAAGCCTATTATATCTGCAAATAAAATTGCGGCAACTGCTTTTTTCTGATTACATTTGCCTAAAATATACATGACCATCCCTTCAGCCTCAGTCTATATTTATCTTTTAAGGTAAGATGAGATTCCTTTATGCAGTAGATATCTGGCCTGAGTTTTTATCAGCCAACCTGCACCTGTTTAGAGGACAATTTAAGCCATTCACATTAATTGAAAATATCGATAATGGTAGAATTTTGGGTATTGAGTTTTTTGAAAGTCTAGTGGACATTTTTAATCCTTTTACCACTGTGGAAGAAGGAATTTGATCAAACGTTTCTGAGTGAGTTTACTTTTGTGGTGGAGGATTGCACTGGTCATTATGGAAGATAGGTCTCAGAATATCCTGGAGTGCTGGTTTAGTTATGGCAAATTTCTTCAACATGGGAATGTCATTAAAGTATTTAACATCTCAACCATGATTGAAACTCAGTTGCACTGGATACTGGATCCTGGGTTGAAAGTTATTTTCTTTTTTGGAGATTAAAAGTCAATGACCACCCTCTTCTAGCTTGAAATGTTTCAGCAGAGAGAGCTGCTAATATTCTTCCCCTTGTAGGTTATGGTTTTCTTCCATCTGGCTGCTTTCAGAATTTTCTTCTTCATTTCAACTTTGGCAAAGTTAATTATAATATGCCTAGGAGATGTTTCTTCAAGTTGAGTTGTGCTGGGGTTCTGAAACTTTCTGCTATCTGAATATCAGAATCTCTTGGCATGTCTAGAAAGTTCTCCTTCATAATCTCATGAAGAAGAACCTCTGAGCCTTGTGAAGCAACTTCATCTCCTTCAGAGATTCCTATAAGGCGACTATTAGTTTTCTTTGAAGTATCCCAGAGATCTCTGAAAGAATGATCTGTTTTTGCTCTCCATTTCTCTTCCTCTTTGTCTGCTTAGGAGCATTCAAAAACTTTGTCTTCAAAGTCAGAAATCCTTTCTTCTGTCTGCTCCATTCTGTTACTGAGGGATTCTATTATATTTCTCAGATCTTTGAGGGCTGCAAATTCTTGTCTCAATGTGTCAAAATCTTTGGTGATTTTGTCTTTGAATTCATTGAATTCTTGAGACAACTTTTGAAATGCTCCTTGAATTTCCAACTTTACCTTCATTCTATTAATCTTATTTACAATCCAAATTCTGAATTCGATTTCTGACATCTCAGCTGTATGTTTATGAATAAGATCTTCAATTGTGTCTGCCATGTCATTCCTTGGGGAATTGATCTACTCTGGTTAATCATGTTACTGGAGTTTTTCTGCCAATTCCGCTCCATGATTATTTCACACTGTTTGGCTAGATAAGCAGATAAAGTGAAGTTGAATTGGGGATCCCTGGAGTAGTGATTAACCAGACCTTTGCCTGAGAGCTGGGACTGGTGTCCTTACCTTTTACCTTAGAGCTTTGCAAAGGACCTGTACAATACTACAGCCTGAGAAACTGGGACCTGCTTGGTGTGGTGGGGGTAAGTGGCTCTGTCTTGTTTTCAGCTGGTCTCTGTCCTACCCTAGTAAATCAGTTACTTTGGGTTGAAGTCTCAGCTGTGGAGAAATACCAGCAATTAAGTCACCCCACCTTCCACAGGCAACAACTGGAAAAAGAAAATCAAACCTTCCCACAACCACAAACCCAGGGTACCACCTTGGATAGTCCTTGGGTGATTGGCCCAGTTCAAAAGGTCCAAATCAATTGTTCCAGTCAGCACTGGTCTCAGGTGGGAGAGTTCAAAAGTTCTCCAGCAATTAGATAGCAGGCATCTGCTGGTAGCTCAAGTAAGTCTCTCTCCAGTGCTCCATGAGGTCAGAAGGACCCACCAAGCAAATGAATTAGTCTGAGAAGATTGATGCCTCCTTCCCCACCTTGCACTTCTGTCACACACAGTCACTGGTAATCCCACAGGGCTGTGACCTAGTTCCCTTCAATGAGCCAGTGCTTCAGGGGGTTGAGCCTGCCTGAGTCACAAGGAGATCTATGTTTCTTCGGCTAGGCCACTGCTCTCTGCCACCATCTTGCAGGGGGGGCTGAGGCCTGACAACCTTGAGTGCTTAATGGAGGCTGGAATGGTTCACTCATTTCCAGCCCCAGCCCTGATTGATGTTGCTGACAGAACAGAACAATTTTCCAGAATTTGTTTCTGTCCTGGCTATATTCCCCTGCAGATCAGACACTGTTTGAGTTCACAGAACTATGACTCAGCACCATCTGTGCTGCTGCCTGGGGCTGGGGTATCTGTCTTGGCTACAGTCTGTGTTGGGGTGGATGCCATTAGAGCTCACACTCAGCTTTTGGTTTCCCACCTCCCTTTGTCTCAGCTATGATCCCCTGAGGGCCGGGTGTGCCTTAGACTCACTAAAGCAGTCCTGGCTCAGCTGCACCCTGGGAGTATGCCATCTCTGAGCATGAGTATTCTAATCCCCATGCTCTGTCCAGGCAGGTACTGCCTCAAGCATACCCTTTACTCACAGGGCCTGCATTTCCATCCCAGATCTGTTCTGCCAGTGGCTGCCACCAGAGAAGATGCCTGGCTTCCTCTGGTTGCCTAGAGAGGCAGGGAGTGTCTCTTCAAACTATTCCCAGGGATGTGAGCACTATTGTTCCTGCTGCCACTGCTGCTGCTCTGTGCCACAGGGCACTGCCTTTTCCTCTCCTGTAGGGTTCCCTCAGCCTCAGTTCGCCACCTTCTCCTTACTCCTGTGCTGCAGAATCAGCACAGACCTGCAACAGCCCACACCCTGTCCACACCTCTCAAGAAAATGCCCAAGAATCTGGACTCCATAGGAGACAGCCTCCAGACCTTGGGGTAAGAGTAGAGAGAAGTTCTGGGAGTTCAGAAATGCATGGAGAGAATATATACAGTTTTATGCAGTTCTATGCCTGGCAGGAGAGTGCCATTGCACATTCGTAAGTCCTCTCTGGGGAAGGATTTCTGGTTTTTAGAGGTTCTCTCCCTTGGGATAAAATAGAAGGGGATCTGAACTCTGCTTGCTTGTTTGTATGGAGTATACATGTGAGCTGTTCTCATGTTCTCCCGTCCACTTGGTGATGGATTTTGTACATATTGTTTGTTTCCTTAGGGTCACAGCTCACCTCAGCAAGGTTGATGTGCATTCTTCAATCTTCTTTCTTGGCTCAGTTCCAAACCATGAGCTTACTTGCTAAACTTCTGTCCTTTAACTCTCCTTCTGGACGGGAGCCTCTGTGGAAAGCTGGCTCCAGTCGTCCATCTTCCCTCTGCCCCCATCCCACTTATTATAGTTAAAGCACCATTTAGATGGAGCAACAAAAGTTTATAATTGCTGGTTTTATATAAGAAAGAATCAGGGAGCATTAATAACATTTCTTGCTTTCCTCAACATAAAGAGGTGAAATTTTTTGTTGTTATTCACACATAAAAGTATAATGTTTAGCAGATTGATGTACAAATTCTCTCTACTTGAGTTTTATGTTACTTAATACAGAATTCACTGATAGAAAAAGATACGTGATATTGCACATTAATTAAAAAAAGATTTAAATTATTTGTTAGATTAACTAAATTCTAGAAAAACAAATAAGGTTATAAACATGTAAAAGTATCAAGTCTCAGCAAATTTAAACTGGATTTATAAAAGATATCACATCTTTTATTTCCTTACAGATATCCATGCATTCTTTTATTGTTGTATTTATTTCATTGTAATTGTTTATTTATGTGTTTGAAAGTTCTAGCAGAGCAGGAACCATATTTAACTCATCTTTGTGATAAAATATAGAGTTAATGATCAATGACTACTTGATAAATAAGTGAATAAATGCATTTATTTTTGTTGAATCAGAAGCAACATTCCCAAATTCATATAACTAACAGTGTTAGAATTCAGGTTTACAACTATTAACACAGGATTCTTTTTTGCTGTTTCGTGTCTATCACACTCTGCTGCCAACCAGATATTTATTGGTAGGCAAATTAGTTTCTCCTATGAGCTATTTGTTTTTCAAGTATAAAACTAAGTGGTAAACCATCTGGTTCATAAGTTCTCTTGTTCTGACATTTTAATTTTAATATTTATTCTTTGCTTAATTAGACAAATAGTACTGTATGTACAGGACAGGTAACGTTATACTCTGTTCTGCAAAGCCCTCATCAAATTGATAATACACATGATCATGTACAAGGCACAAAATAATGATTAAAATACTAAATAAATCTTTCTGCAAAAGAGCAGTTATTTAACAGAGATAAAGATCACAATCTCTCCTTTTCTTCAATAGCTTCATTACTATCACTTACTGGTCATTAACTTTCAGATAATATGAAAACGAAAATCCTTACACTTTCAGGTTAATCAATAATGCCATTCAGTGACACTATGATTATAGCCCTTCCCTGCACAGGCTGCTTTGGGCTGCACTCTACATACACTACAGCTATTTACCAAAACAATTACCTTCTCTAAACATTTCTGCTTCTAAAGGGCTGAAATAATTCCAAGGTTTCAAAAAATCAATTTGGGGGGCGGCTCCTGTGGCTCAGCGAGTAGGGCGCCGGCCCCATATACCGAAGGTGGCGGGTTCAAGCCCGGCCTCGGCCAAACTGCAAAACAAAAAAATAGCCAGGCGCTGTGGTGGGCGCCTGTAGTCCCAGCTACTTGGGAGGCTGAGGCAAGAGAATCGCTTAAGCCCCAGAGCTGGAGGTTGCTGTGAGCAGTGTGACACCACAGCACTCTACCAAGGGTGATAAAGTGAGACTCTGTCTCTACAAAAAAAAAAAAAAAAAAAAAAAATCAATTTGGTAAGTATTTTATAATAAAACTTTTTACTATTTAAAATGTGCACTCTTCAAATGGAAAAGGGTAGGTATTCATAAAATAAATGGCAAAATACCTCATAGCAAAGATAGTCATATTGCTGGAATCCATTCCTTTTTAAAGCACTGCTTTGAGTTTTTTATAAGAGAACAGAGATCAGTCCTGCTTGGAGAAAATATGAAATTTCAAAATAAAGGAATTTTTGTTACTTCAGATACTTTTTTCACAGATTTGTTTTATTGATTTATCTCAAAAAAAAAAGAATCTTTAAAAGGCAGCACAGAATAGTGGTTTAGACCCTGGGCTCTAGAACCAGACAGCCTGGGTTCAAGTTTCATTTGTGCGGTTAGTAGCCTGGCTTTGGACAAGTGACTTAATTTACTCTCACATTTGTTTCTTTATATTCAAAATGAGGTAAATAATAGTACCGACCCCATATTCCTGATGTAAGAATTAATGTTAGTAATTCTAAAGGGCTTATAAGAGTTTTAGGCTATCTGCAAAATTTGCCTGATAAAGAAATAAACCTGCTTATAATGATTTTCTATACTGGAGTAGACACAAAAGATTTCAAACCTGTAACAGAGACAAAAGGATTCTGGTGTAAACTAGAGAATATGATAGCCGGGTGGCAAAACTAATGGATAATAATGAAAGCTACATAGGCAAAACAGTGAGAGAAAAGAATGAAGATGAAAGGAAAAAAAAAGTATACTCCATGTGCAGTTATCTTTCAAAATGTATGAGCAAAATTATCTAACTTTCTATACTACATATATCTATAAATATATAGATGTTTGCAACTTGTTTTAAAGCATAAACATCTCAACTATAAGGATCTACAGGATTCTTTTTTTAAAAGGAAAATAAACTGTGCTGTATTTCAAATGAAATATCAAATAGAATGTTGAAAAGTCTTCCTATCAAAGAAATGCTTTGTGCTACATTTTATAGGCAGGCAAAAATAAAGTTACAACTTAGTACTTGGAACACTGAGAAATTTTTTTGCATTAAGGTAGGATAATTTAATAACAAAGTACAAAATGCCAAGCTTGGACAGTTTGCTGCCTGCTATAATTATTTTTAAAAGAAGACATTAAAAGAACATTGTGATAAATGCAATTCCATACAAAAGACCATGAACACAGGCAAAATATTTAAAAAGAAAATAAAGGGGGGGAAATGATACCTAATAGACCCATATCAAGGGTTCTATAAGTAAGTTTAGGAGAAAATATATTAAGGAGGAATTTGAAGATAAGTACAAAGTCTGTGAAGATAAGGGAAGCTTCAGATTGTGGAAGACAAAGAGGAACAGAAGAGGTGAAAGAAGGTAAAGGTACCAAATGTTACCATGCATGGAGGAGAGAGATAGCAGGCAAAGGGACATATGGAGACAGTGTACTAGTCATAGAGATGATACCGATGTGTAATTATTAAAGGTATAATTAATAAATGATAAGAAGCTATGCCCAGGATATAAATTCCCAGTAATTTTTTAGATATGGGTTTAATTATTTTTAAAGATAACAAATATATGAGCAAAGAAAATTAAATTCAGAATCCTAAAGCTGAAAGAAGCTAAAGTATTGTCCAATTCAATCTTATCATTTTTGAGATTAAGGAAATGAGGCTGAGAAAAATGTGATGATTTGCTTTAAGTCACAGAACTGATTAGCAGCAGAGTTAAAGCTCAAGCTCAGAATCAATCACTTGACTCACTGAGCCAGTGCTCTTTACAGTATATCCACTCAACCTCTCCTGGAAGAGGGCTGGATTTTGCCTTACCCAATTACCCTAAATAATGTTAATTCCAGCAACCCAGTACAACTAATAAATTTAAACCCAGTTTGAATGTATACCAAAGCAAAATAATCTCCTACAGTACATAGTATTATAAATGTTTATCAGAAAGTAAGGAAAATATCTTTGAAGTATATATAGTGTGTTATTTTCCAACTTAATTGTTGCTAAACAAAAATTAGCAGAGTCTGAGCTTGCTAACTCAAAGTCCTAGAAACTAAAAAAACTATATATAGTAGCTGAAAATAACTGCAACTTCTCAATTTTTTGTGCATTCATTCAAAAAATATTTATGGGGTATTTAATTGTCAGCCACCATGTTGGGAACCAGGAATATGGTAATCAAAACAAACTTTTCCTTTCCAATACTGTGCTTGTAAATTAATAACAATCAACTCTCTAAGAAAAAGTGCTGCTTTGTATCATTTGCTAATATCCATGGTGTGAATATTCCAAAAATCTATGATTTCAAGCTAACCAACGAGACATTACAGAATATTATACTGGGAAACGGTGCACAGTAACACTCCATTATGTGATGCTTCCCTTAGCCTTCACAAGCCAGAATGAGCTAGAATCATCACACACCTGGACCTCTGAGAAATACATAGGTCCCTATGAAAATTTTGAGACTGACTCTCTTGCAGTCTATTATTTCACTTCCAACAGTCAATAGTATCCTTTATGGTTTACCTGCGCAAATTACAATTTGCTTGGCTTACCAGTGTTGCTGGGGGGGCTTGATTTGTTTCATCAGCTGGATTTTACTTTTCTTGGTCTTTGTATATTTCAAAATGTTCATAATCCTCTCAAATGTTCTGTTGGAAGAGGCAGATAATTAAGAACACTAGAAGTTGCACAAAATATTACATATTGTGGTGTAAGTGTTATGAAAGGAAGATACAGGGTGGTGAATTACTGGAAACACATCTCTGAAAGTGGAGTAAGCATGTTCTGAGATCACCTAAGTATTACATCCTGGAAATCAGCTGAAGGAAAATCATCCCAAGAAGAAGAAAAGCAAAATAAGGGAAGGCAATCAGAGAAAGTATATACTGCTAAGCAACCAAACTTGCTGTTAGCAAATCACTCACAAAAGCAAAGTGTAGATGGTGCAAAATATTTATTTACCTTTTTTGTTTATTCATTTTCTAATTCAAAGTTCACTGAGGCTGGAACCCAGGGATTTTCTCCTCTTTTGTTTTCCCAAGAAATCATTGGTCTTTTTCTACTTTTCTCCCCACCCCCTTTTCAAGTTCTAAAGAATTGATACAATTCTTAACATTCTGAGCTCCCACCAGCCTCCCGGAAGTGAGGCATTGCCCAACAGCAAGCACATCCTAAGATAGCACTTAAGTCTTTCTAACTAATCATGACAAAACATTTATCAGTCCAACCACCTTTGTACCACTGGACACTTCATAGTACAATGACTATAGCTGAATCATAAATACGACTATATTTTATTCCTTATTATCTTTTTTCCTCTAGGTAGGTACTAGATAAGGAAGAAAAAAGAAAAGGAATAAGAAATAAAATTCTATCATGACATGCAGGGTTCTTTTTATTATTTTACAATTTTGCATCATTTTAAGTATTTTGTTATATAAAAATGAACAAAAACTTTATATTCTATAGGCCGTTTTTCACTTTCCAGTTCATTGCCTAATGTCAGAAGTGCCTGAGGATATATTAGAGAAAGCTATAGACTTTTATAGCACTGAATGTTCCAACATCCTTTAAAGATACCTTGTTTAATATTTTCAATGAAAATGCCAGCACTAGTCATACTACCTCATATCTTCACTCTCTTATACATTTCATCTGTACCCAAAGCCTTGAATTTAGAAAATGTCCTGCAACTTCTAATTGCATGAGAGATTCTTTTGCTGCTAATGAAAATAACACCAACATAAATCTGATTGCATGAGTTTATGAGAAATTTCTACAGCAAATAGCTATATGATAATACATACTGACGAATGGAAGATTTGCTACTTCATAGATTTAAATGTCTTTTTTTAAATTTTTCAGTATTATAGGTAAACATCAAATATATATATATTTTAGGGTATATGTAATGTTTTGATATAGCCATACAATGTGAATTAATCAAATCAAGTAATTGGGCTACCCATCACCTCAGACATTTGTCATTTGTCATTTCTTTGTGTTAGGAACATGCTAATTTCACTTTTTTAGTTATATTAAGTATATCCTAGCTTTTTGTGTTTTTTATTACCCTATCAAATATTATTCTTTCTATCAAACTAAGTATATTTTCACGCCCATTAACCATCCCCACTTTACTTTATGTCATGACGAACTAATACAAAATTGTTATTCAAATTATTTCTGTGGTTTTTGCCAGAGCTACCATGTTCAAGCTACATGTATTTCCACATGTGGGTTAATAAAAAAAGATTATTTCATCAATTATGTATTTATAAAGATTTTTTGAACAGATTTTTGGTCTTCAAGAAAAAATGTTTCAAAAGAGATACTGCGTGTGAGAAAAACACACCAGTTTAGTACAGATTGAGAATTTTTATTTTGAAATGTCTCCATACTTCTAGAAAGTTAGTTATTAAACAGATATGGTAGATTTGGTTTTAATCAATGTTAGTTATGTAACCCAGAAACATAATCCCATGTAATTAGTCAGACACTTACCTTTAGAAAATAAGCTAACTGTTAATATTGGTCTTGTTGCTTTGAAGGGCAGCCAGTAGGTGATAGATTCACTCTAATGAATAGTCACTAAAGACTAGGCTGCCCCACTCCCTCTGCTGTAAACAATGTAACTTCACAAGAATACTTTCCCCAAAATCCAGCTACAATCACTAATGTTTTTCAGTAGAATGAGTCTGACGAACATGGCTCTTTCAGTAATAAATGCAGCCTTTTGGGTTCAGACATTGTATGGTTGCCTCATATTTCTACAGAGTTATCTGAAAATGCTATTAATATTCAAATATATTAATATTTTCTGAGATGGCAAAATAGGGTCATAGTCCATAATCCAAAATTGTTGGGACCCAATATTTCAAAACTTGGAATTTTTAGAGAGGTAATATGGTGAATATATCACAAATTCTAATGCAATCAGTACATTTTGGGTCAGTATGAAGTCATTAAATGAAATATTTCTATCGTAAAACAAAGGCAAAAATAAAGACTGCTAACAGCCTCTCATTAGTTCAGGTAGGGTATTTATTCCAAAGAAGTTCATATTAGCTCCAGTTTTGCCACCAAATGAGTGACAAAAATTTTTTTGAATTAAGATTTCTTAAGATATTTTCAATTTTGTAATTATAAATGAAAATAAAATTTTATATACAAGATATCTACCAACATAGGAATATATATAATAGTAAAACATGTCTAATCTCCAAATGTTCTCCAATTGATAAAAGACAACCCAAGTAAAGCAATTATTTAAAATATATTTAATAAGCACTAAAGAAAATACCAGGAGAGTGATATAAGTATTCCCAGAAAAAGTGTGGATGTAGAAGGCATCAAGAATAGCCTTCCAGTGAAGCTTGGCTGAGTCCTCAGGAATATGCAGAAGTTAAACAGCTGGATGCAAAAGAGAAGAACATTCCAGGCAAAATAAAGAATATGCACTAAAGTACTGAGGACAGATGATCAGGCTGGTTTTGGAGCATTTCCTATATAATTCAGTTGACTATTAAGAATAAAGGAGTGGAAAGAGAAGAGGCTAGAGACTAGTGCTGGAAAATCTTTGTATACCATGCATTGAGAAAACCACAGATGAACTAGAAAAATACTGTAAAGTAGCAATTTGTATTATTAGATTATAACAGAAAGCATTAAATAAATATCTGTAGCACCATAGTGACATAAATAATTGATTTTTAAAGATGAGAGAGAATAGGCAATCTTCTGTGCAGAAGAGGTCCAGATCACTTACGTGATATTCCCCCCACCCAGCCCCTTAAGTGAGAGCAAAGTGACTTTTTTCCAAAAAGCACAGTATAGAAAGAGAGGAAAAGCATAACTCTACAGTGGAGAAACCTGACAAACTCTACTTAGCAAGGTGGTCAAGGCTAAAGTCAACTGTCATAAGTCAGGTTGATAGCAAGTACTAATGATGTAATGTGATGAGGATATCAAATTACTATAGTCTTCCTCCTAAGACTCATAACCCTAATCTAATCATGAGGAAACCATTAAAAAATCCTAACTGAGGGCTTTGTATAAACTTTCTGACCAATACTCCTCAAAACTGTCAAAGTAATTAAAATAAGGAAAATCTGAGAAACTGTCTCAGTTCAGAGGAGCCTCCAGAAACACAAAGATTAAACATAAATTGGTATTCTAAGTAGCATCCTATGACAGAAAAAGAGCATTAGGTAAAACTTAAGGACATTTGAATAAAATATGGATTTTTGTTAATAATTATGTATCAATATTGGTTTATTAGGTGTTACAAATGTACCACAGTAAAATAAATTGTTGACACGGAAAAATTGGTATGGAATATGTGAGAATTATTTGTATCATCTTTACTACTTTTCTACAAATATCAAACTATTTTAAGGTTTTAAAAATTTCCTAAAAAATAAAAGCAATGTATTATAGAAAGAAAAGATCTCTTAAAATATAGGTGACGAAATGTTGTGTTTGTCATTGGAAGGCTGAAATGATTTTTGTCCCTTGTCCTCATTTCTCCAGATCTTTTGATATATAAGGAATATACTATAAATATACTATCAATTATCTAAAGTTTTCTTTTTTATATAAAAAAGAATTTAGAGATGGGACTCTCTGAAGATGTAATTTGATCTAAAGTATGGAAAAGTATAGCATTCAAAATTTCAGTTGTGTCTTTATATAGTCAACAATTTGTAAGTGACCCAGAAATGGATTATTTCAATGCATTTTCTACATGAGTTGCCCCAGGCCACAGCAGTGGAAGACCCAGTGAAGAAAAGGATATATGGAGGGAGTGAAGAAGGTATAACTTTACACTATAATATAAAGCACTACCTGGTCTGATAAAGTTAAGTGGATCAACAAGAAAATAGTGTTTTTGGATTAGGAAGGGTGTGGATACATCGTGTGTGTAGGAGCCCACTGGATGAACACTAGCACAAACATCTCAGAGGAAACCAGGTAAAGGTTCCAATGCCTTTTCTTGACCCCTAAAACCCACCACACTTGTCATTCTGAGTCACTTTTTTTTTTTTTTGCAGTTTTTGTCCAAGGCTGGGTTTGAACCTGCCACCTCCAGCATATAGGGCTGGCGCCCTACTCCTTTGAGCCACAGGTGCCACCCACTCACTCATTTTTAAGCTTTTATTGTTCGTAAGAATTTCCGGGAATTGCTCTAATTCCCTTCCTAATCCAAAAACACCCTTCCTGACCCCAAAACACTATTTTCAAATGTGGGTAGAAAACAAGAATTTATATTTTTATATGCTTACAAAAAAGTAAGCATACCTGATGAAAGTAACTAACACATCAAATGTGGAAAAGAACAAATCAAAAGTGAATCATTCAATTAGATTCAATAATTAGAATATGGGCCCAGAGGTTAGATTAAAACTGAAGAATAAGATTTTAGTTTGTTCAGTTTAGAAGGAAAGCACCCTTTTCAGGATGCTGAATTTCTAAAAGGTACTCCTTTTCAAAGACAAAGTAGGAAAAGGACTATTTTGGGTGTATATCTTAGCTGGCAGAGCAATGATGTTATAGGCTAAATAATGGCCACCCAATCATGTGAGGCCCTAAACCTTAGAACCCATAAATATTACTTTCTAAGGAAAGAGAGTCTTTGTGTATGTAATTAAGTTGAGGACCTTGAGCTGAAGCAATAATTTTCAGTTATCTATGTAAGCCCTAAATCAAATTACAAATGTTATTCTCATGTTACAAACACAAAATGAGAATGAAAAGATGTGAAGGAGTGATACAGCCACAAGCAAAGGATTGCCACCAAACACCAAAAGCTGGAAGAGGGGGAAGAAATCTCCTATAGAAATGTAAAGATAAATGTGATCTCAGTGACACTTTGATTTTGACCCAGTGAATTTGTTGATGAACTTGGGACTTCCAGAACTATGAGAGCATAAATTTGTTTGTTTTAAGTCACCAATTATGGTAATTTTTCATAGCAGCCATAGTAAATGAATATCAAGGACTAGATTTTACCCTTATAATCTGCTAGGAGTGCTATGGTCCTGCACAGAGTGTCTCTACAGAGAAGTTGGAGATATGCTCTTTCAAAACTTAGGGAGATATCATTTTGGATTACTAAAGAGTCAAAAAAAGGCAGACAGGCTAGAACCTAGAATGCTTTCATGAGATCAATTACATGAAGAATTTAAATTCAGTCATTGCTTCTACTTTCAACTATGGAGGACAATCTTACCAGATATACAGTTTTAATTTTCCCCTCCTACTACTGTAAATCCATTTTGTTACTCCACCCTCTCAGGGATCTAAATGTCTCAGGGATCTATGCTGGTACAGATTTCAAAGTCATGGAGCAGTAACAGGAAGCATGCCTTGCCCCTCACTCACCCTTTGATGTTGTTCTCATGGTAGGAAGAGGGCCCTTGAGGAGATGAAGTTCAGGAGTTACAACAGTGAGAAGAACTAAATGGAAATGTTGGTCTCTGGGAGCAGGGAATGGTATGTGAAGAGCGCAGAAGAAAAACTGACATCCAGCAGGAAACACAGAAACAAACTCAAAGGAAACATCTTGGTTAAGGATGGTGATGTTGACCCTTGTGTGTTTTCTAAACAAGTATTAACCAAGCCAATTTTTATACAGATTGTTTCCTAGTTTCCCCCTTTCTTTTCTCCTTCCTTTCCTTTTCTCTTTTCTCCCTCTCTCCTTTCCTTCCTTTTGACCTTCCTCATACAGGAACACACTTGCACATGTGCACATGTCTATATATGAACATTTATATGCAGTCAGTCCTCCATATCTGTGAGTCTTGCATGCTGGATTCAATCAACATGGCACAAGTTCTGTATCCATGAATTTGGGCAGTGTGGAATAGAAAATATTTGGAGAAAAAAATGGATAGTTACTTTTGAGCAAAACAAGTACAAACATTTTTATTTGTCATTATTCCCTTAACAATGGAGTATACAACTTATATTGCATTTGCATTGTATTAGGTATTACCAATAATACAGAAATAGTTTAAAATATACAAAAGAATGTGCATAGGCTATATGCAAATATGTCAGAAACCTGAGCATCCTTGGATTTTGGAATCCATGGAGGATCGTAGAATCAATCCCCCATGAGTAGGGATATATATTTTTTTTTTTGCCTGCTTTGATGCTAGAATAACTTTCCTATTGGCAAATCCCATTAAAGAGGGAATAAGGGATCCTATTCCCAGCATGAAAGCCATAAAGGTATATATGCCAATATACCCTCCTTTCCTTAGATAATAGAGAGTGAGCATGTGAGCAAGGCTGGGCCAATTGGCTGTCTTGGGGTTTTTATTTCAAAAAAAGGTACTTAGGAACTTGGAATCAACCCAATTTTATTTATGGACCTTATGGTAGGATTAGATTTCCCTAAGACAGGACTGACTCCCATATGACCCCTTTGTTTTATCTGTCTCAGTAAAACCATAGGCTTCTTTCCTTCCTGAGAATTCCTCATTAATAAACAGTCTACTTATTGTAATAGCCTGAAAAACATCCTCTCATTAATTTTCCAATGCGTTTTGTTTTAGTCAACCTTTAGAATAAATTAGTTTTTCCTTCAGATCAGCTAGAGTTTGATCTGATTTTTTACAACTAAGAATTCTTACTGACTCAATTTTAATTTTGGATGATTTTGATGTTTTAGTATACTCAATGATTTCCATCACAAAGGTTTTAATATTTAAGAAGTATTACTTTGTGTACAAAGCAAAGAGTAGCAGTGATAGAGTCAAATATTACTAGCGTATGAGTTAACAAACATGACAAAAGGAAAAAACTTTAAAGCTTTCACTGATACATTCATCTCAACTATTTTCCATAGAACAAGTGATATGGATTATGTTATCAATACTACCATCAGCATTTTTTAAATTAGCCTTTCTTTTCCCCTTTCTGTCTATTCCCAATTTTTACGCATTTATTTTCTTTCAACGTTTTGGGAACAAAATCCATTTATAGCCACCAAAACTCATTGTCTGCATCAATCTTATTTTCCCATCTCAGAAAATGTTTCTCCAGGAACATGAAGTTGTAAAGAACTTTTTTGAAAATGATTTGACCTACAGACTATTCAATTGGTCCTCCTTAGGATAAAATAACCCATTAACCAACAGATATCTCAGTTAGGTTCAGTAAATGACTGGTAACTCTTCAAGGACTCCTTCCAAAACCTCACTGTACTTTGCCCACAATTTTACATTTTTAATCCATGAAATTTTCTCAGTCCCATTCAGTATATTACATAGAAAGACATGCCTTAAACTGGACTACTCAAAAGTTGTAAACATTCTGCCTTGAAACTTCCCTTTTGGAGATGCTACTAGGATTCTGTAAAGGTAGCATCCTCTTTCTGTAGTAAGCAATAAACTCATCTTAGCTTGAGCATTGGATTATATGGTGATTTCTTCAACAAGTCAGTAATCACCATTGTAGAAAACTTATGTAACCAATAACTTTAATAACTCTTGGTGTAGAAGAATCTAGAAAATTTTCAAAAATGGACTTAAGCATCCTGATAGCTCTCTTCATGTCCTAGTGAGGGCTACAGGTGGCATTGGAGTTTCTAATCAAATAAACTCATCCAGGTTCTTCCTGAGATTTAATAGAAAACTTCATTTCTTATTGCTCCCACACCTCCATACCCCCAAAACTATAGAAAAAGAAGAAATCAAAGATTATATTTTGACTGTGAAAGAAAATCATGACATTTAAACTATAGTGGTCATTAAATGTTTAATTTTATTCTAAAAAATGATATAATAAAGTTATGACATAATACACAAATATCAGAAGAGAAAAAAGAAGACAAAAAGAGGACACTGCAAATTGTTATAATCTAGAAATAGAAATGGAAAAATCATAACTAATTATTAAATCAAAATCATGTTAAATCAGCACTAGATTGTAGTAACTGCTTAGTAATGTGATAGCCTAGCGAAGCAGCCATTACCTAATGATGACAGCTATTTACCCAGATGGAAAGTCACAGGGAATTGGAACTACTGTCAAACAGAATTAATCAGAATAGCCATCAGTAATGGCCCCTTTAGAGTACCAAATCAGTCATGATTAGTAAGGGTGGTTCAAGTTCAAAGGGTTGAGAAGTTAGACAGCATGCCTCTTGGTCCCAGGACCAGGACTCTGCTGTTCTCCAATCTGTTTGCCTCAGAGTTTTATGATCTGGATAGAATAGGACTCAAGGGATGCAAAGCCCTATATGGGTTAGGTAGCTTTCTCCTACTCAGTCATCTTTAAGTCATTAGAAAATTTTGAAACGACTATTTTTTAACTCAGCTAAGTCAAAATGCCTGGTTCAAATTATAGAATACATCCTCTCACACTGTTACCTCACCTTTAATCCCAGCCCTGATCCTCCACTCATCTCTGAGTCTCAAACATTTTCAGATTATCATCCTGTCCCTGAATATCACACCAACCATGAAATTAATGCATTTCTTATGTGATTCTCTTCTGGAGTAAGTATCAAAGACTGAGAGATAAAAATGTTACATAGTACTAATTGATTATAGAAATAAAACTTTAAAACTCTAATAATTTAAGTTCTTATCAAAATATTCCTGAATGCAAACATTCTAGGCATCTAGATAAGTAAAGTAGCTCATCAAAACCTGAGGTGTTGGGATTGTAAACTAATATATCCTCTTTGGAAAGAGATACAAAGAATCCTCAAAGAACTCAAATTACACCTTCCATTTGACTCTGCAATTCCACCACCAGGCATCTACCCAAAAGAAAAAAATTATTTTATCATATGGACATATATGTACTAGATTGTTTATCATAGCTCAATTTACAATTGTCAATGTGTAGTTAACAACCTAAATGCCCATCAATTCAGGAATAGATTTACAAACTGTGGTATATGCATACCATGGAATACTGTTCAGCCATAAAAAAGATGGTGACTTCACATCTTTTGTATTAACCTAGGTGAAGCTGAAACACATTCTTCTCAGTAAAGTAGCTTAAGAATGGAAAAGCAAATATCCAATGTACTCAATACTAATATGAAGCCAGCAGATAATATAATTCACACCTACATAGGAGAAAAACTCATTTCAATTCAAGTTGAGAAAAGGGGGAATGATGGATGAGGAAGAGGGAAGGGTGTTTTGGGGTGCTCCCACTGAATAGGCACAATGTAGGGGTGTATGGCACATCTTTTAGATGCAGGGCATAACTACAAGAGGAACTCTACCTAACACATTTAAATATCATGATTTGGTTGTTTGTACCCTCACATTAACCTGAAATTAAAAAAAAAAGAAGAAGAGGTAATTGTCTTTTAGTCCTGTAAAATAATATAGTCACTTTCCTGTTAAAACCATTCAAAGAATAAATAAGCCAAGCAAACAATAATAATAATAATAAAATGGAGAGGTACCCATTACTGCAGTGAATTATTGTTTATAAAGCATCAAATGAAATGTAGACAGAGCAATAAGAAACCATGGGATACAGCATGAAACCTCTATCTACTCTTGGTGCTTCAAACTATTTTAGTCTGTAAAATATGGTAATTTTTAAAATTACAGTGGACATGAAGAAGCCTCAAAACAGATTTCTATGACTATAGATGTGATCCAGTGGTCTGTGGCATAGGTGGATAGGGTGAATTAATATTCATAATCTTTCATCCAGAAGGTTGGGAGTCCCCACTGAGAGAAATGGGAAAGATATAAAACAGGCCAATTAGAGATGGCTCATTGACTCTCTTCAATAAGGGGAAATCTTAGCAGCTAGAGTAACTTTTGAAGATACAGGTGAGAGGAAACAACTACACTCAAAAGACTAACATTCTTAAAGGACTGGTTTTAAATAATAAATATTTCATAGTTACTGATGGTATAGTTATAAGTTAAGAAGCAGAGAACCAAAACAACTTCAGGCTTATTACATGTTCTTTTCTTTTCTTTCTTTCTTTTTTTTTTTTTAATGATATATTGGGAAAATAAAATAGGAAAAAAATTAGTATATGAAAATCACCCATAATGTGATTATTTTGGTAAAAATTCTTTAATAGCATCTGTAATTATGACTTATTTTAAAAATAAAAACAGACCTTTATTGGCTCAGAACTGGTAGCACAGTGGTTATGACGCCAGCCACATACACCAAGGCTGTTGGGTATGCATCCAGCCCAGACCATCTAAACAACAATGACAACGGCAACCAAAAAAAAAAAAATAGCCAGGTGTTGTGGCAGATGCCTATACTCCCAGTTACTTGGGAGGCTGAGGCAGGAGAATCTCTTTAGCCCAAGAGTTTGAGGTTGCTGTGAGCTGTGATACAACAGTACTTTACCATGGGTAACATACTGAGACTCTGTCTCAAAAAATAATAATTAATAAATACAAAAAGAGACATTTATTTCTCTTGTAGAGTGTATTAGGCACTCAAAATAATTTTCCCACTCTAGAAATCTAGATTGTGGATAGAATAAAATAAAACTCATGAACTGGTTACAGAGTTAATATTCATGAAATCTGATCAGATGGGAACATACAGGCTTCCCCATGGTTACATTCAAAAAAAAAATAGTACCATAGCATTATAACAGAAAAAGGTATTTTAAACTAGCATCAAAGTGTTGTTATCCCTTTAACTGTAACTTAATTTAAGCCAAGACTTTAAGGGTGGCTGAAGTTGTCCCAGGTGAGAGGTAAATCTTGGACATCAGCAGAAATAGATGAAAATCACCTCTACAAGAAGAATTCTCCAATTTAAGCCCAAATAATTTGCATAGGTGAAGGTCAGATACTGAACTCACAAACAAAAATAATCAAACACATGAAAAGCCAAGTTAGAATTGTTTTCTTCCTCAGAGTTTCATTTTGGATGATTTCTATTGTTTTACCATGAACTTTATGATCTTTTATTCTTAAATATCAAATTTGATATTATTTTATCCAGAGTATATTTATTTCATATACTATATTGTAATATTTATCTCTTGTACTTCCATTTTGTTGTATTTTTTATCTTCCATTTTTCTCATTGTGTTTATATTTTCCTTAAAGTCTTTAATAAATATATTTATAGATTATAATAGACTATTTTCAAATCCTTGTCTACAAATTCTACCATGCTGTGATTTGGGACTCATTTTTTATTATATGACTTTTTTTCTGGTTTTAGATTGTATTTCTTTGCATGCCTGTTAACGTTTATGATTACTGATGTAAATTTGATATTTTCTGGGCCTAGATTTTGATGCAATCCTTTAAAGTGCGTTAGTTCTTGTACTGGGTACAGTTAAATTATGTGTGGATACAACTGATCATTTGAGACAGGATTTTAGGCTTCATTATGGCAGATTCAGAGCAGCCGAGGGAAGATTCTACCCAATATCTCATGCATTACAAGGTTTCTACCACTCTGAATAGAGAAACAGACATCATTCCTGGGCTTGTATGAGCTCTGTGAATTGTTTTTGCTTATTCTTTTTAGTTGTTTTCTCTTCCACATTGGAGTGTTTTGCACACACATATTGATACCGGAATTTCGCTCTTCAATAGGTTCTTGGTCTCAGGGATTCAAAGAATGAACCCACGGATTACAGATCAGTGGTAAGATAGGACTTTTATTAGAAATTAGAAAGGGATATAGAAGAAGTGAAAGGCACCAGAGCTTATGGAAGGGGGAAAGAACTGAAGAATTCCCTTGGGAGTCTCCAAGTGGACTCTTTTATCTAGGAGTATTAGGTCTAGAGGATTACACATGGGCTGGCAGTTGGTCCTTTACAGACTTCGTCCCTGAGAAGGGATGAGTGTGTGTACTCCTGCCCAAGGTGGAACCACCGAAAAATAATCTTAGGCTGCTTTGTTCATGATCTTATCAAAACCCAGAGGGTGTGTCCTGACAAGACAGTCTGCTTGTGCCTGGAAATGGGGGGTCTGACCTCTGAGCTCACCTGGGCCTAGAGAATGGGGAGGCTCTCTGTCTAGGTGGAATCCTGTATCAATCCTCCCTCTCCAGATAGAGGGAAGAGGGGCACTGATTGCTCCAAACTGCTTCCTGCTGAAGATGAACAGTGATATGGGGAAGCATTTAGAGGTTCCTCAGAGGAGTTTGATCCAGGATTCACAGTAAGTGGAAATTTAGGTTGATTCTTCTAGGTTGGGGTAAAATGTTAATGAAATTGCCCAGGCCCAGAAAACTGGGGTTCCTTGTCCAGGCTTGAATGAGGGAACCCTGTATCAATAGAAAGGGACCAGTTAGGGTCTCTTCAGGTGAGCAGGGATCCAGGGGTACAGTAGAGTCAGGTCTGGGCTGGAACCCTTTTCACTATTCGTGGTTTGGTGATATTATCTCTGAAAGACATAAATCTGATTAGTCTTAAAAGGCAAGGTTAGAACAGTGATGGGGGGTTGAGTTTGAGAGAAAACTGTATTAACACTTTTCTTGCTGTCTTCTAAATAATAATTTCAAATCTTCTTTAGGCTTACAAGTGTAGGTGGACTGTAGTCGATTCTCTTCTCAGTCTGCTTCCATAGAAGGTGATGGGTTCCAGGACTTTACTCATGAATAATATATCCAGGAATCTATTCCCGTAACTTAATAGCTGTAGAAGATAAGATAAAAGAAAAGGGACCTTCCCAAGTTGGGGTTAGGGAAGGTGAATTAGAGGGAAGTATCATGCGAGCCCCAGATTCATGCACATGTTAGACTTATAACATGTGCGCTTGTGCTCCACCTCCCTGGAACGACAGGCAAGATGGGCCAGTGGTGTGCCCTCAGCAGACTAGAAAGGCCTCAGGACCCTCCTCAGCTGGTGAGAGTGATGGCCTTCACCTTCATTGTGTTATGGTGGCTTTCCAGAATCTGTAAAAGCCTATAATTCCTAAGAAGCCTTAAAGCTGTTTGAGAGTTCGAGGTTTAGGATGAGTCAATATTGATTCTATTCTTTCTTTGCCCAACCAAGGCTCTCTTCACCTATAAATCTGGAGACCCAAATAGTGAACTTCAGACTCACATAATTGGGCTTTAGCTTTGGAAACTTTGCATCCACAATCAGCTAGAAAGTTTAATAGAGCTTGGGTATCTTTGTGGCATTCTTCTGCATCTGGCACTCCCCAAAGGATGTTATCTACATACTGAATAAGAGTTGCTGTAGGATATGAAAAACAGCTCCAGTCTTTGGCTAGGGCTTGTTCAAAGTGAGAACTGTCCCTACATCCCTGGAGTAACACAGTCCATGTGAGCTGGATGATAGAGTCAGGGGGGTCTTCAAAAACAAAAAGGTATTGGGAAATTTATTTTGCTCTTCGCACCTGTCCCTCAGTATACCACACTTCAAGGTTAATTACTGTGTCTAATAAGGTAAGGCATAGAATAGGTTCCTGTCCCATAGTCATATAAATGGTTGTTCCCACTTTAGTTAGTATGTCCCTTCCCAAAAGGGGAGCAGGACTTTCAGACATGATTATGAAGGCATGAGAGAACAGCCAGGCACCCCAATTGTGGCATAAAGTCTGAGAGAAAAATTTGGTAACCAGATTTCCAGGCATCCCCTGTATAGTTATAGATTTGGGGGATAAAAGACGAGGGTTACAGAGGAGTACAGAAAAAGTTGCTCCAGTGTCCAGAAGAAATTCTGTCTCCTGGCCCTCCACTATGAGGCAAACCCAGGGCTCTTAAGGGGTGATAGCACAAGCTGAAACCATGAGAATCTGCCCTGGGCACCCTCACTCCAGTTTGGGCACTGATGGGATCACTGGCCCAGGAGGCCTTTGCCTCTGGAGACAGGCTACCCTCCAGTAATCAGTCTTCCACTCTGGACAGGGGCCCAGTGGCTTGCCCAAAAGGCACTGCTGCTGGAAGCAGTCTTTCCTGAAGTGGCCAGTCTGACCACATTGGAAGCACTTGTTCTTAGCTCCTCTGGTTTCCTTCTTCCCCTGAATGGTGCCTGTTTGTTGGAGTGCCATTACTAGAGCTGTCATTCTCTTTTTATACCTTCTCTCTTTTTCCTTCTCTTCCTCCTGATAAAATCTATTATAAAAGACCACAGTGGCCATTTTAAGAAGATTCTCCAAGTTGTGATCTGGGCCTAGAGCCAATTTCTGGAGTTTTATTCAAAAGTCTGGGGCTGCCTGAGTGATAAATTTATTTTTTTAAATAATCTGGCCCTCTAAGGAATTGGGTGTCAACTTAGTGTGCTTTCTCACTGCCTCCCTAAGCCACTCAAGAAAGACTGAGGGACTCTCATTTTGTTCCTGCTAAAGGGTAGACAACTAAAAATAGTTCATAGGTTTTTTTCTTGGATCGACATAAACCTTTTAGGATACATGTTAGAGAATATTTATGCCACCAGTCACCTTGTTTCTCAGGGTCCCATTCAGGATCCTCAAAGGTAATTGCCTGTCTTTCTGTTGGGCATCTGTCTCTTTCCTCAGGAGATATACTGCTATCAGTATTGGACATGAACCACAAATCACCCCACATTCTAGCTTCCTCCAAGACTTCATTTTTCTCATTAAAAGTTAAAGTTTGATCTAGTAGTAGCATTATATCTCTCCAAGAGAGATCAAAACTTTGTCCTAACCCCTGGAGAACATCTATGTTTTTATTGAGGTCATCAGCAAATTTTCCCAAATGAACCTTAATTTGCTTCAAATCTCCCAGAGAAAATGGAGTATATACTCATGCACTTCCCCTTTCACCACCTGCAGTCTCCACTAAGGGACACAAAGAAGGATATAGTTGCCTTATGGGCATCCCAGTAGGACCAGAAAAAAACTCTTGGGACAGTCTCCCTCCTGGGGTTTTCTGAACACATGGAGGAAGGTGTGGGAGAAGTAGATGATGGGTTTGAACTAAGTGGTAACAATGTCTCTCTCGGGAATCCCTGACCATTTGGGGAAGTCACTACAGCCAGGAGAGCTGAATCTATCTGACAGGTCTTAGAAAGTAGGGGTTTGTCTTTGAGGAAGAAGAAAGGTTGCACATATGGCACTTCAGACCACTTTTCTTCTTGTTCACAAAAATATATATATATAACTGAAAAATGGTGTCATAATTTAGAGTATCCTCTGGGGGCCATTGTTCACCAGTGGAGAGTTGATACTGAGGCCTGGGTGCAGAAGAAAACCATACATTCTATTTTCAGTGTCTGGGGATCAAACACGTCCCAGTGCTTCAGAATACAGCAGAGTGTTCCAGCAGCACAGACCAAAATATCAGGTATCCAGGGGCCTCGTCCCACCTGATGACAGTTCTCTTGATGAGAGAACTTGTTACCTGGGTGCTCTCAGAGAAAGAACATTAACCATCTGTAGGAAAGAATAAATCCAGCATCTTAATCCCACCCTGTATTCCTGGGTTGTCAAAGCATCCTCTGACCAACCCAAGAAGCCTTCCGGCCAAACAAAAGGAAGCATCCTTCCAATGCTTGGGGAAGAATTCCTGATGAGAGTGGTCTCCTCAGCCCCTGTGATTGTCTGGAATTAGCCACTGTTACCAGTGTAGCATTTACTATCTGCTGGTTCTCCTGTGCTTATTACTTGCCAGCAGCACAGCCTGAGAAATCAAGTATCAGGGAGCCTGGTCCTACCTGTTTCAAGTTCTGCCCCTTTCTTCATGTGCTCTGGAGTATCAATCAAAGTGAGGAGGAGCCCTTCCCTGGAGAAAACAGCTGGGCAGTATTTGCACATTTAACCTTTCATTCTTTCTACAAGTTCTTCTAAATTTCCAGTAACAAAGGAAAATAGGCTTTTTAATCACTAGCAGGTCTTAAATGCTGTGATTGCCAACCTTTCCCTTTCTTTCCCAAAAAGTTGGAAAGGCAACAATAATTAAACTCAGGGTTGATAGATACTTAAAATTTGCATTATAACCAGCCACAACTAGGCAACGTCTTAGAGAAATTCAGAATGGCTTTGAACTCTTCCATTTAGTCCAATAGACCAGGAGAAATTCAAATAGCTGGGGTCATTTTTCCTCTCTTTCTCCATTTTCAAGAGACTGGACCAAAGTCGAGGGTTTAGAGCTGGTCTTGTCTTGGGGAGTTGCCCCCAGCCTTCTGTTTGCAAGCTTCTAGTCAGCTAGAGAAGCCATATAGAGGAGTTATTTTGCTCTTTGGAGCCAGCTTCTTGGCCTCTAACTGTTAACATAATTCAGCTTTTTCTTAAATATATGGAGAGCCAATTGAATTTAATTCTGCAGTTAAAGGCAGTAAAAACAACCTTATGACACACCTACAACATCTGAAGCAGACTTCTAACATCTGAAAAATACCCAAATGAGCCCGTACAAATTTAACTAGTATATAAAGTAATCCTTTACCAATGTTCAAACCAAGCATGTAAACTGCAAGGAAAGAGAAGCAGAAGAGGTCTAAAGAGATAAATAGGAAAAGCTCAGGACAATGGAAGAGGAGAGAAGATAGTTAGAGCTGGGAGAGCACAATTTTCTGAAGGTCCTCCTGTGCTATGGGGTAGAAACCATTTCTAGGTACCCCAGAATCTCTGGGAGCTACTTCTATTTGTTCTGCTCTCAAGCCTTCTAACATTCCCTAGCACTCCTTTCTTTTGGAGCCAAGGGGAATTAGAAAGTTCATTCCCCTAAAATCTCTCACCTGAGACCTGGAGGTTCAGCAGTCACACTATGCACATTTATTGAATGACGAGCATCAAAATTATTAGTCTCCATTATTATAGCTATAGAGAAAAGCAGGATAGAGGAAGGGGGTCCTATTGCTTACGGAGGATCTCCAATCCCGGATGAGCCCCCAAATACAATACCGGAATTTCGCTCTTCAGTTGGTCCTTGGTCTCAAGGATTCAAAGAATGAACCCACGGATTACAGATTAGTGGTAAGATAGGACTTTTATTAGAAATTAGAAAGGGATACAGAAGAATTGAAAAGCACCAGAGCTTGTGGAAGGGGGAAAGAACTGAAGAACTCCCTGGGGAGTCTCCACATGGACTCTTTTATCTAGGGGTGTTAGGTCTAGAGGATTACACATGGCTAGAGGTTGATCCTTTATAGTCTTTGTCCCTGAGAAGGTATGAGTGTGTGCGCTCCTGCCCAAGGTGGAACCACTCAAAAACTTTGTTCATGACCTTATCAGAGCCCAGAGGGTATGTCCTGACAAGGCATCTGCTTGTGCCTGGAAATGGGAGTGTGACCTCTGAGCTCACCTGGGCCTAGAGAACTGGGGGGCTTCCTCTATAGGCCTGAGTGATGGAATCCTGTATCAGTTTCAGTACTCAGCCAGAGACTTGAGAGAACCCCCTCTGCCCTTCTCTGATGTGTACACTTTCCTAACCTTCCTAACTTCTCTCATTCCCTCCCTTTTTCTCAGTTCCTTCTGTGATTTTCATTCAAAATTTCAAATTTTAGTTCCTTTCACCTCCCAAGATTTTGGTCTCTGTTTTTGTTTGTTTTTTTTTGTTGTTGTTGTTTGTTTGTTTGTTTTGCACTTTGGGGCCAGGTTTGAACCTGCCACCTCCAGGATATGGGGTTGGCACTCTACTCCTTTGAGCCACAGGCGCTGCCCTCTTTTTGTTTTTGTTTTAATTAAGTCATTTGTACCTAGATCATGAATACATTTTTACCATTATGGGATTCAATGTGCTGATCATTTGTACAAACTGGAATACTTACATCCTACTAATCAACATATCCCTCACCTCATTTACCCAATTACAGTGTTAAGACATTTGTGTTCTACACCTGATAGATACAACTTGCACTTGCAATATGCTCCATAGGTGTGGTCCCCCTACTAATCTTCCATCAACGCACCACCCTCCCTTCCCCTCTCTCTCCTCTTCCGTTCTTCATCCTAGGCTATAGTGTTTCATTTTTCATATGCAACTGTGAGTAATTGTAAACTGATTTGACAGTATACTGAGTACATTGGATTTTTTTTCCATTCCTGAGATACTTTACTAAGAAGAATATTTTCCAGTTCCATCCCTGTAAACATTAAAGAGTAAAGTCTCCAATTTTTTTAATGCTGCATAGTATTCCATGGTATACATATACCACAATTTCCACAATTACCACAATGAATTGAACTGGAATGAAAAATCTGGTACAAATAACTTTATTGCCCAATGATTTTTGATCCTTTGGATATACACCTAGAAGAGGAATTGCAGGATCACATGGCGGGTCTACATTTAGATCCCAGAGTGTTCTCCAAACTTCCTACTAGAAGGAACGTACTAGCTTGCATTCCCACCAGCAGTGCAGAAGTGGTCCCTTTGCTCTACATCCATGCCAACATCTGTAGTTTTGGGATTTTGTGACGTGGGCTACTGTTACTGGAGTAAGATGGTATCTCAGAGTGGTTTGGGTTTGCATTTCTCTGATGATTAAAGATGATGAGCATGTTTTCATGTGTCTGTTGACCATCCTCCTGTCTTCTTCAGAGAAGCTTCTGTTCATGTTTCTTGCCCACAATGAAATGAGATCACTTGCTCTATTCTTATTGATAAGTTTGAGTTCTCTGTGGATTCTGGTTATTAGACCTTGTCAGAAATATAACTTGCAAAAATCCTCTCCCATTCTGAGGGCTGTCTATTTCCTCACTTAGTGTGATCTTGGTATAGATGGAAAGTCTATAACATCTTGGCAGTGCAGAAGCTTTTCAATTTGATCACATCCCAATAATGTATTTTTGATATTACATCAATTGCCTTGTGTGTCCTCCTCATAAAGTATTCTCCCAGGCCAATTTGTTCAAGTGTTTTCCCTGCACTTGCTCTAAGAATTTTTATATTTTCATGTCTTAAGTTTAAATCCTTTACCCAGTGAGAGTCAATTTTTGTTAGAGGAGAAAGGTGTGGGTCCAGTTTCAGTCTTCTATAGGTCACCAGCCAATTCAGCCAGCACCATTTGTTGAATAGGGAATCTTTCCCCCAGTTTATATTTTTGATTGGCTTATCAAAGATCAAATGATGATAAGTGTCTGGGTTCACCTCTTGGTCTTCCAGTTCCATACATCTACCTCTCTATTTTTGTGCCAGTAACATGCTGTTTTGATCACTATTCATTTATAGTATAGTCTTAAGTAATAGAAGGGTGATTCTTCTCGATTTGTTTATATTTCTGAGTAATATCTTGGTTTATTCAAGGTTTTTTCTGGTTCCATATAAAACAAAGTACTAATTTTTCCAGGTCTTTAAAGTACAACAGAGGTGCTTTAATAATGATCGCATTAAATCTGTAAATTGCTTTACGTAGTATAGACATTTTAACAATGTTGATTCTTCCCAGCCCTAAGCATGGTATATTTTTCCATTTGTTAACATCTTCAGCTATTTCTTTTCTCAGAGTTTCATAGTTCTCTTTATAGAGATCTTTCACGTCCTTAGTTAGATACACTCCCAAATATTTCATCTTCTTTGGCACTATTGTAAAGGGAATAGAGTCTTTGATTGTTTTTTCCCCTTTACTATTGTTGATACATATAAAAACTATAGATTTGTGAGTGTTAATTTTGTATCCTGAGATGTTGCCATATTCCTTATTCACTTCTAGGACTTTTGTAGTTATATAATCATATCATCTGCAAAGAGTGACAGTTTGATCTCCTATGGTCCTATTTGGATCCCCTTGATTGTCTTTTCTTGCCTAATTTTGGTGGCTAAGTCTTCCATTACAATGTTAAAAAACAGTGGAGATAGTGGGCATCCTTGCCTAGTTCCTGATCTAAGTGGAAATGATTTCAATTTTACTCCATTCAATATTATATTGGCTGTGGGTTTGCTGTAGATGGCCTCTATCTGTTTAAGAAATGTTCCTTCTACACCTATTTTTGTAAGCATTATGATCAAGAAAGGATGCTGGATATTATCAAAAGCTTTTTCTGCATCTATTGAGAGAATCATATGGTCTTTGTTTTTTAATTTGTTTATGTGATGTATTATGTTTATGAATTTATGTATATTGAACCATTCTTGGGACCCTGGGATGAAACCCAAATGGTCTTACTGTATAACTCATTTGATGTGTTGTTGGATTCTGTTTGCTAGGATCTTATTGAATATTTATGCATCAATATTTATTAGAGATTTTGGTCTATAATTTTCTTTTCTTGTTGAGTCTTTTCCTGGTTTGGGTATCAGGTGATATTTGCTTCACAGAATGTGTTGGAAAAAATTCCTTCTTTTTCTAAGTTTTGGAAAAGGTTAAGTCATATAGGTACTAGTTCCTCTTTAAATATTTGGTAGAATTCTGATGTGAAGCCTTCTGATCCTGGGCTTTTCTTTTGTGGGAGATTTCTTATAGTTAATGCTATTTCAGAACTTGTTATAGGCTTGTTCAACATTTCCACTTCTTTCTGGCTAAGTCTAGAATGGTGGAATGTTTCCAAGTATTGATATATTTCCTTTATATTTGCATACTTTTGAGAATAGTGTTTTAAGCTATATTCATTAAGGATTTGTTGAATTTCTGAGGAGTCTGTTGTTATTTGGCCTTTATCATTTCTGATTGATGAAATTTGGGATTTTACTCTTCTGCTTCTGGTTAGGTTAGCCAAAGGTTCATTTATTTTATTGGCTTTTTTAAAAAAAACAACTGTTTGATTTGTTGATCTGTTATATGATTCTTTTGTTTTCAATTTCATTTAGTTCTGCTTTAATTTTAGTTATTACTTTTCTTCTGCTGGGTTTAGGGTTGGAATTTTCTTTCTTTGCCAGTTGCTTGAGATGTCTCACTAAGTTGTTGATTTCCTCTCTTTCCATTCTTTTGAGGAAGGCCTGCAATGCAATACATTTCCCTCTTAGGACTCCCTTTGTGGTATCCCAGAGGTTCTGATTGTTCATGTCTTTATTATTTTGTTCCAAAAATTTGGGAATTTCCTTCTTGATCTCATCTATGACCCAGCTATCACTAAGCATGAGGTTTTTTAGTTTTCATGTTTTTATATGAGTATGCAGATTCCTGTTGTTACTGAGTTCAATTTTTATTCCATGATGGTCTGAGAAAATATAAGGAATGATTTCTATTCTTTTAAATTGGCTGGGGTTGACTTGTGACCTAAGATGTGATCAATTTTGGAAGATGATCCATGCACTGATGAGAAGAATATGTATTCAGTTTTGTTAGGATGAAATGTTCTGTAGATGTCTATTAAATGCAAATGTTGAATGGTTAAGTTTAAGTCTAAAAATTATTTGCTTAGCTTCTTATTGGAGGATTTATCCAACACTGCCAAAGCAGTGTTAAAATCTCCAACTATTATGGTGCTGGAGGAAATCACATTGCTCATGTCTGCTAGAGTCTGTCTTATAAATTGAGGAGCATTCTGGTTGGGTGCATAAATGTTAATAATTAAAATCTCATCATGTTGAGTGTTGCCCTTAAAAAATATGACCATCGTTATCTTTCTTTCCTCTTGTTGGTTTAAAGCCTATTGTATCTACAAATAAAATTGCAACACCTGCTTTTTTCTGATTTCCATTTGCCTGAATTATAGATGACCATCCTTTCACCCTGAGTCTATGTTTGCCTTATAAGATAAGGTGAGATTCTTGAATGCAACAGATGTCTGGCCTGAGTTTTTGTGTCCAGTCAGTCAACCTGTGTCTCCTTAGAGGGTAATTTAAGCCATTCACATTAATTGAGAGTATTGATAAGTTAGATAGTATTTTGGGTATCAAGTTTTTTGAAAATCCAGTGGACATTTTTAATCCTTTCACCACTGTGGAAGTTGGAATTTGATCAAAAGTTTCTGAGTGAGTTTACTTTGGAGGTGGAGGATTGTGCTGCTCCTTATGAAGGATAGGTCTGATAGTATCCTGGAGAGCTGGTTTAGTTATGGCAAATTTCTTTAACATTTGCATATCATTAAAGTATTTAATTTCTCCATCATAGATGAAACTCAGTTTAGCTGGATACAGGATCCTGGTTTGAAAGTTATTTTGTTTAAGGAGATTAAAGGTCAAAGACCACCCTCTTCTAGCTTGAAAGGTTTTAGCCGAGAGATCTGCAGTCATTCTAATGTTCTTCCTTTTGTAGGCTATGTTTTTCTTACATCTCACTGCTTGCAAAATTTTGTCCTTCATATTAACTTTGGTGAAGCTAATTATAAAGTGTCTATGAGAATTTTTATTTGGGTTAAGTCATGCTGGTGCTCTGAAACCATCTGCTATCTGAATTTCAGAATCTCTTGGCATGTCTGGGAAATTCTCTTTCATTATTTCATGAAGTAAAGCATCTGTATCCTTTGCAGCAACCTCATCACCTTCTGGAATTCCTATAAGGTTAATATTAGATCTCTTCAAATTATCTCAGAGCTCTCTGAGAGAATAATCTGTTTTTGTTCTCCCCCTTTTTTCCTCTTTGAGTGTTTGGGAGTATTCAAAAGCTTTGTCTTTAATGTCAGAGATCCTTTCTTCTGCCTGCTGCATTCTGTTACTGAGAGATTCTACTGTATTTCTGAGCTCTTTTAGGGCTGCAAGTTCTTGCCTTAATGTGTCAAAATCTTTGGTGACTTTTGTCTTTGAATTCATTGAATTCTTGAGACATCTTTTTAATTACTCCTTGAAATTCTAATTCCATCTTTATCTTCATTCTGTTGATCTCATTTGCTACCCAAATTCTGAACTTGATTTCTGACATCTCAGCCATTTGTTTATGAATGGGATCTTGTGCTGTGTCTGCCATATTTTTCCTTGTGGGATTTGATCTACTCTGATTATTCATGTTGCCAGTTTTTCTGCTGATTCCACCTTGTGATTGTTTTTCACCATTGGCCAGATGGGCAGGTAAGGTGAAGTTGGATTGTGAGTTCCTGGAGTTGTGTTTAACCAGCCCCTTTTTCAAGGATCTAGGACTGATGATTACAGCTTTTCCCCCTATAGCTTTTCAAAGGACTGGTACAGTGTTACAATCTGAGGCTGAGGAAACCTGCTTGGTGTGGAGGGGTTAGGTGGCTTGTCTTGTTTTCAACTGGTTCTTGTCTGATCCTGGTGGATCAGTGACTCTGGTGAAGTCTTAGCTGTGGGTAAATACAAGCAACTAAGACACCCCACCCACCACGGACAACAACGGAAAGAGGAAATCAACTCTTCCCATTGCCACACAATGAGGGTACCACCCAAGAATATTTTTGGGTGACTGGCCCAGGTTAGGAGTTCCAAACCAATTGACCCAGTCATACAAACTCTCAAGTGGGAGAGTTCGAAAAGTCTCCAGCAACTAGAAGGCAGAGGTCTACTGGCTGCTCAAGTTTGGCTTACTCCAATGCTCTGTGGAGTCAGAAAGGCCCATCCAGTAGCAGAATTGGACTTAGGGAGCTGTGTCTATTTCTCCACTTTGCTCCTCTTTCATGCCCAGTCACTGGTGACCCCATGGATCTGAGATCCTTCTCCCTCCAATAAGCAGATGTGCCTGGGCTTTGTGCCTGTCAGAGTCAAAGGAAGGTCAATGCCCCTGCTGCCAGCCACTACCCTCTGCCACCAGCGAGCTGGGGGAGCTGAGGCCTGCCTGCCTTGGGTACTCAATAGCCACTGGTGAGTGTTCCACTTGAACTCAGTCTAATCCTCAGGGTAACAAGCCAGCAAATGCTTTTCTTCCTCAGTCACCATGCCTCTGCCCCAGCTGCTCTGCAGCACTAGTATCCCTAAAGAGCAAGTTCTGCTTTCCTCTGGCAGTCCTCAGAGTTGGGGAGATGTCTCTCCAAGATTAGACCCCAGCAGGATCACTCTGTTATTGCTGAATCTTTGTGGGAAGTGACCCCTGCACAGCTCTCAGGCCACTGCCACAGCCAGGGAGTTTTGGCTGTAAGAGCAGCTCTGGGAGCACCAGGTACATGGATCAAGCAGCAGGGCAGGGGATGCTGCACATGGTTCTGGCAGTACCTGGCACCCAGTGACTTTGGCAAGGAGTGCTCTAAGCTCATGTCTGTGGCTGTGGGGAGTGGAGGAGTGCAGTGCAGAGGCAGAGTAAGTGCGGGGTCAGGGCACGGGACACGTGGCTCTAGCAAAGTAGGAGGTGAGGCTCTGACTGGGCAGGGGTTGGAGCGCTTGGTTGGGCAGGGCAAAGGGTGTTGCTCATGAACCTCCTCCTGCAGTCTCTGCAGGGGTTAGATTTCTGGTTCTTCAGGCAAGGGAGGAAGGGTGGACTGGAAGTTTAGAATGACAGGGAAAACATTAGTTCAATTTTTCTGCCTGGAAAGAGAGTGCTTAGGGTCACAACAGGGTCCCTCTAGGGAAGTAGATCCCACTTCCTACAGCTTTCACCCATGAGGTTAGACAAGAGGTCCTCAGTGCACGACTTGAGAAAACCTACAGGAGCAAATGAAGAGAAAAAGAAAAAGAAAAAAACCCCACTATTTTCTTGGGGGTGGGGATTGACACTTTTCTTTTGGGATGAATTTGGTACCTGAAGTTTGCTTTCTTAGAGTCGCAGCTTTCCTCAGCAGAGGTGACCTGAAGTTAACACTCTTCTCTCTTGGCTTGGCTCCCAGTTTTCAGCTTAATTGGGTACTTTCTGGACTTTATCCTTTTCACTGGATGGGAGCTTCTGTTGGAGGCTGGCTGGCTCCACTCAACCATCTTGCCCCTCCCACCTTGTTTTTGTTTGTTTGTTTGTTTGTTTGTTTGTTTTTTTCATTTGACTGAGCTTTGTGTAGGTTCTGCCCTGGACCATAAACGGAAATTACCTCCAGTGAGTAAATTAGGGGTCGTGCCATTTGCTTTTAGTCTCTGCTAAAAGAAAAACTTCAAGTTAAATTTAATGAAGTTTAATTGAGCAAAAAATGATTTATGAATCAGTGCCCAAACATAGAGCTGGTTCAAAACCACTCCAAGGCTGCCACATAGTCAGACAACATTTATGGACAGAAAAAGGAAAGTGATGTACTGAAAATGGAAGTGACACACCAAAGTGACTAGATTGGTTATAGCTCATCATTTGCTTTATTTGACCATGGTTTGAACACTTGGCAGGCTGTAGTTTACTGAGACTATGTGAATTGTTAGGAGAGTACATTACAGCCTCTGTACACATCAAGTTAGGTTACAGTTCACTACTTACGGAGAAACTTTTTGCCAAACTTAAAATATGTACAGAGGTAGCTTTAGGCTAAACTTATATTTAACATCTCACACATCACATTTCTGCCACTCTGAAAATCATTATTTCACACATTTTTCCCCAGTTTTCTAGTTGTTAACAGTGTACAGCAATTGCCATCACAATTAATACTTCATGGGCAGAGCTGAAATCCATTTATTGCTTTTGGACCTGACTTCTAATTTGTCTGATACTAAGATGATGAATTCTGTTTTCACTTTTGTCTTAGTTTTCTGGTGTACAGCCTGGAGTTGCCTTTTCATTACCCTCCAATCTGAAATTGTTTGTTATTTCATAGATGACTTGAGACAACTTACATTTTATTAGCATAACAAAAATTTTATTTTAGCAGTTCGTTTTATTTAATTTTTTTGGGATAGGGTTTTTAATAATTTTTCCTCATTTTAGTCTGTTTCTTTACTTCTTGATATATACTAGGGGATGAGTATGTGTAGTTTTATATTTATGAAATATTGTTCTAGTCTAGTTAGATTTATAATTTTACATAAATCCTTTTGTTCTCTACTATGAAAACAATTTTATATTTTAATATTTGCAATAATAGGAGATACTATATTTTCTTTTCCTTGCTTCCTCTGATCGCTCTTCCTTACCAACATAATATGTATTAGTCAGAAAGAGTTTCTTTCTAATTAAGTACCTTTATAATGTTGAAGATGATTATACATATATTTTTTGATTTGGGAGACTAATGTACTATATTTTGAATTTCAGTCATTTGAAATGAGGTATTATGAGAAACTAAAAACTGTTTAATCTACAAGTTAGCCCTTCTTCCTAAAAATATTCCCTGACATGTCCTCTCTACTTTGTCAACACGTACACACTGTTCTATCCTCCAATCCACTCATTATTGTTTTCATTCTGTAGTTAAATATTTTTAATGCTTAATTGCCAGTCCTTTTTCATACCCTCTCCAGTCATCTCTTTGTCATCTAAAGTATGCCCTGTAACAATTTCTCAAGAAAATCTCATGTAAAAACTTCTTTAAATACTACGTGTTCAAAGTGGCATGACTGTGACCTTTCTAACTGAAGAGCAGCTTTACATATTTCTATTCTTCAGAACATACTTTTTTTCTGTTTATATGTTTTTTTCCTTGTCTGCTGATGTTGAATGTTGCTGAAAATAAATCTGAAGCCAATATGACATTTTGTCCTTACAAGAGATTTGATATCTCTCCTTGAAAGCTCAAATTTTTCTTTCTTATTCTAGTGTCCCATAATTTTACTAGAAAATGTCATGCTGCTCACCTGGGTCAATTTTCCCTGACACATACCCTTTTTCAGCATGTAAATGTAGCTCTCTCTCTTTTTCAAAGAAAATCTCATCTGAACAATGTATGTAACACTTTATTCTATTTCATTATTTTGCAATTGTCTTTGAGGTATTCTTCATGATCCACATGGATTCCACAAGGATGAGACTGGTAAATTTAATACAGTTACGATGGTGATGTCATTCATGCATCCTTTGATCTCTGCATGTGTCACTGATCACCATGTTTCTTCCCCTGATATAATATTGTTTTGCTATACTCTCTAGGCTAGGAGTGGATCCATTTCACAGCATTTCCCTTGGCATTCCACGCTAGCTTCCACTTAGCTATTACCACACAGGCCCAAGACCCAACATAGGGTTTATACCAACTACTAAACATGCCTGTCTCTGCCATATTTTCAGGTACCAGAGAAATGATCACAGAGTAAGTCTACAACAGACCCTCTGTGAGTGAGTCAGACCTTAGCCAAAACTCTATTCTTTACCTCTCCCCTACTATCAACTATCCTTAGCCTCCTGATAATCCATTCTTAAATTCTTCTGAGGGAGCAAATTGTTTAACATTCTTTTAGGCTGCCCATCGACTGTGTCCCTTGGGACACCATGTTCTATCAAGAATTTCCACAATTTTCTGTGTATGAAAAGCCCTGAATTCCATTTGGATATTGCCACTTCTTATAATAATACTAGCATCTACAAGGATTTTGTAGCTCCTTTGGGGTAGAGACCCTTTTTTAAAACCACCTTTTTTATAATCCCTTGTTCTTCACCTTGTGGATGGTGAAGCCTTACCTACTTGTTCCACAGGGATACTGTGTCTGAACTACCTTCCCTACTGCTACCAGTGAGCCTCGTTAGGTAATGGACTGTCCTGCCATCATTCACAAGGAACAGAGAACAACCACAGAACATACTACTGATTCTCATGACTTCCTTACCATGGTTGGCCTTGTCATCTTAGTCAATATTGCATCCTTTAAGCATTTCTATACAACACAGTAATCTGGTGGTTTTCCAGCTTTACACAGTATATTAATTCAAGCATGCACATTTCCCTGTGTTTTTCATCCTTCCGCTGTCTGACATGGAAAACTTGGCATTTTGACACCACTTAACACTGCCATACCACATTTGTTCCTATCTCCTGTGGCCATTGACAGGGTTTTAAAACCTGTATTTTAGGGAAATAAGACCAAATCAATAGATTCTTCCTTATTTGACTTATGTCCTGACCACTTTGATGAAGAATCCTCAGGGTCTAGTCCTGCATTTAATCCCCTGGCTTCTGAAGCTAGATTTTGTAGTTCCTTTGGGGTAGAGACCCTTTTTTTAAATCACCTTTTTTATAATCCCTTGTTCTGAACCAGTCATGCTGTGATTTAATCCTGGTTATGCTACTGGAAGAAGCAAAGATAGATGCTGAGAATAGCACAACAGTCTTATGGGGCAGAGGAATTTGCCTGAATTTTTGCACATGATATTATATGGCTGAGAATTCTCTGAATAACTTATGTACATTACTGTATGATTTCTACCTAATTTAAGGGTTTCTGACAACCCTTACAAATAAGAAATAATGCCTATTTATTTGTTTTATTTTTCATTTTTCTTTTTTGGTCTTTAATATTTTCCATGGAGGAAAGCTGAATATGCTGATTTATGCAAACACATTTAATTTAAAGTTCAATATAGTCTTAATATAAAACCTGGTTTCAGGCAATTCAGTAAACATTTGAAAAACATCCAATTGTGTGAACATTTGTATATGTCCATGTAATGCCACTGATTATTGATCTCAGAAAACTTTCCGAGATTTTGAATTATTTCTGAATCCTTCAGAATTCATAATAAAACAGAAGGAAGCCCTAGACAATATTCTGATATTATTTTTATATGTAAACCAAGATAAATATTTTATTTTATAATCTTTCTGGAAAATAATATCACTATCTTTTAAAACTAGAAGCACCCATAGCCTTTGGACTAGTAATCTCACTTTGAAAAATTTATACAGAGATAAAATATATATGCAAAATGTACTTACTAAAGCTTTTTTGTGTTGAAAAAATCTGGAACTAACTATAATATGCATCAACAAGAGAATAGTCTCATAAATAACATTGTATCCATGCAAAATAACACTCAGCTTTTAATAGATATTTTTAAATCCCTCAATTGAAAAGGTCAATATGATATATCATTAGCAGTAAAGCAGCAAATTATAGTGTAGTGTGCATGATAAAATTCAGTTTTTGTAAATTTATGTGCATAGAATTGTTTAAGAAGATGGAAAACTGTAAAAGGGAAGAACTTTAGTTTACATTATAGAATGATATTGGGATATAAATTGCATAATATATAAAAGAAATGGGCAAAATTATTAATTTTTCTATAGATATTATATTTTTAAATTACTTATTGCTAAAAACATGCATTATTTCTCAATTTAAATGGCATTAAGAAAATGAAAAGGATTAAAAAAAAAGTATGGGAAGTATTCCAGGAATATTCTAGGAAATATTCAAGTACCTAGGTCAGAGACCCTAAAAAGATTGAGGAAAAAACAAGTTTTCCTGAAATCTCAAGCTACTTTGTTGCAGCCCATGTAGCCTATGGCTAGGAGGAGTTAGAGTTATAAGACATACCTATATAGCTCAATGATGGAACACCTTGATGGAAAGGGCATGGAGAAGGATTTAGCTCTACTAACAAACATGGGAGCTTGTGAGATGAGAGTATTGGTGAATTAGCAGTCTCTATACCTGTGGTGTTGAGAGGCATGAGATCAGTCTTATATTAGGCTGGACGAGAAGGCAGTCAAGGAGGATGCACATTCCATCACGGACTCGCTCACTCTGACTCTGTCTCCTCTCCTGCCTGCAGAATGCCAGCACGGCGTCTCTGCTGAAGATTACCAACCTCTGCTAAAGACTAAGATCTATCTTTCTAAGAAGACTACTTCATTCTCTCCCTAAGACACTCTCTCTCTCTCTCTCTCTCTCTCTCTCTCCAGCTACAGTAGATAGCCCTCAGGCACCTAAGAGAAACTG
>CAUYON010158572.1:0-67147 GCA_963573935.1 Arctocebus calabarensis | reverse complement strand
CCCTGGGTAGAGTGCCGTGGCATCACACTGCTCACAGCAACCTCCAGCTCTTGGGCTTAAGCGATTCTCTTGCCTCAGCCTCCCAAGTAGCTGGGACTACAGGCGCCCGCCACAGCGCCCGGCTATTTTTTTGTTTTGCAGTTCGGCCGAGGCGGGGCTTGAACCCGCCACCTTCGGTATATGGGGCCGGCACCCTACTCGCTGAGCTACAGGAGCCTCCCCCTCTCATTGTTAAGAAGAGAAAAAAGATACTAACTTTAGACTTTATGAAATTATATGCACATATTAAATTTCCTAGAGTAATCAGCAGAAGAACAAAAATTGAAGGTATAACTTCCAGATTAGGACAGAGAGAAATAGAAAATGAAAAAAATAATAATAAATTTAAAAAAAATAAGAAATCCACAATCATAGAGGGAAACATGAACATTAACTCTCCAATTAATAGATTAGACAGAAAATTGGGACTATAAAACTTATATAATGCAGGCTTGGCACCCACAGCACAGTGGTTAGGACGCTGGCCATATGCACTGAGGGTGGTGGGTTTGATCCTGGCCCCAGGTCAGCTAAACAACAAAGACAACTGCAACAAAAAATAGCCAGGCATTGTGGCAGATGCCTATAGTCCCAGCTTCTTGGGAGGCTGAGGCAAAAGAATCACTTAAGCCTAAGAGTTGGAATTTACTGTGAACTGTGATGCCACAGCACTCTACTAAGGGTGACATATAGTAAGATTCGGTCTCAAAAAAAAACCCCCAAAATTGGGCGGCGTCTGTGGCTCAATGAGTAGGGCGCTGGCCCCATATACTGAGGGTGGTGGGTTCAAACCCAGCTCCAGCCAAACTACAGCAAAAAATAGACAAGCATTATGGCGGTCGCCTGTAGTCCCAGCTACTCAGGAGGCTGAGGCAAGAGAATCGCCTAAGCCCAAAAGCTGGAGTTGCTGTGAGCTGTGATGCACTCTACCAAGGGCAAGAAAGTGAGACTCTGTCTCTAGAAAAAAAAAATATATATATATATATATATAATGCAATTTGTAAGTTCATCTAATACACATGCATAAAAATAACTTTCAACAACTGGAGAATGCACATTGTTTTCAAGCACACATGGAGCATTTTGCAAAAACTGAACTTATTGGACCACAAAGCAAAAAAATTACAAAAAAACTAAGGACAGGAGGAAGGATACAGCACAGCAGGAAGGAAAGAAAGACGTAAAGGAAGAAAAAACATCTAACTACAATGCAAATAAGTTAGAAATGAATAACAAAAATAAATAAAAATACCTCATTTGTTTAGAAATTTTTAAATAATAAACAAATATAAATAACCCATGGGCCAAAAAAAAATCTTCATGAAAATGTTAACTACAAGTGATTTTCAAAATATTGCATAATAAAACTCATGGGTGTAGCTAAAGTAGCAGTTAGAGGCAAGTTTGTAGTCTTGAACACTTTTATTAGCAAAGCATCTAACTTAATGTGGGAGATGAATAATAAACTTCAAAAAGTAGCAGAAAAGGCTTGGTGCCTGTGGCTCAACGGGCTAAGGCGCCAGCCACGCACACCTGAGCTGGCGGGTTTGAATCCAGCCCAGGCCTGCAGTTTTTTCACTGCAACCAAAAAATGGCCAGGCATTTTGGTGGGCGCCTGTAGTCCAGCTACTTGGGAGGCAGAGGCAGAAGACTTGCTTGAGCCCAGGAATTGGAGGTTGCCATGGCACTCTATCCAGGGTGACAGCTTGAGGTTCCATCTCAAAAAAAAAAAGTAGCAGAAAAGAGGCTCGGCACCCATAGCACAGTGATTACAGAACCAGCTACACACACTGAGGGTGGGGGGTTCGAACCGGCGATGGACTAGCCAAACAAATGAAACAAATGAAACAACAACAACAAAAAAACAAAAAATAGCCAGGCCTTGTGGCAAGCACCTGTAGTCCCAGCAGCTTGGGAGGTTGAGGCAAGAGAATCGCTTAAGCCCAAGAGTTGGAGGCTGCTGTGAGCTGTGATGCCACAGCACTCTACCGAAGGCAACATAGTAAGACTCTGTCTCAAAAAAAAGAAAGAAAAAAGTAGTAAGAAAGAAACAAAGAACAGAAAGCTATGAAATAGAAAAAAAAAAAAAAACAGATGATCAATAAAGTAAAAAATTGCTTTTTTGAAAAAGCTAATCATGGCCCAGCCCATATAGCTGATGCCTATAATCCTAGCACTTTAGGAGGCTGAAGTGGAAGAATCATTTGAGGCCAAGAGTTCAAGATAAGCCTGAACCAGACTGAGACCCATCTCTCCAAAACCGAAAAATTAGCCAGGCATGGTGGTGTGCACCTGAAGTCCCAGTTTCTCAGGAGACTCGGCAGGAGGATTACTTGAGCCTAGGAGTTGGTGGTCGCTGTGATCCATGAACACGTCACTGCATTCTAGCCCAGGCAACACAGTAAGACCCTATCTAAGAATTTTTTAAAATCTAATCAAATTGAGATAGATAGGCTCAGCACCTGTGGCTCAACGGGCTAAGGCGCCAGCCATGTACACCTGAGCTGGCGGGTTCGAATCCAGCCTGCGCCCGCCAAACAACGACAGCTGCAACCAAAAAAAAAAAATGTCCAGGCGTTGCGGCGGGCCCCTGTAGTCCCAGCTACTTGGGAGACGGAGGCAGGAGACTTGCTTGAGCCCAGGAATTGGAGGTTGGTGTGAGCTGTGATGCCACAGCACTCTATCCAGGGTGACAGCTTGAGGCTCTGTCTCAAAAAAAAAACAAACAAAAAACATACTGAGATAGATAGATAGATGCTTCATTCCCTGAAATATGTTTCCAGTGACTACTTAGGAAACCAGGACTGTTCAATGACAAGAACAGGATGAGCATGTGACGTTTTTTAACAACTTTATTGAAATATAATTCACATCCCATACAATTCACCTTGTGTACAATGTCGGTGGTTTTTAGATATATAAAAAATACTCTAAGTGACAATGTAAGGAGACTTAGCCTAGCCTATATGTGTGGGAGTCAGGGGAAACTTGTAGAAAAGATGAACCATGAGCTGACTCTTGAAGGATGTATAAAAAGTTGTCCAAAGAAGGGAAGGAGAGTTCCAAAGAGAAAGAAAAACATGAACAAAGGTAGGAGAACAATGATACAGCATGAAGGCTCAAGAAAATCACATGTAGTGTAGTGTCAACAGCACATAAAATTCAAAGCAAGAATACAGGAAGTAAGTCTAGAGAAGTTTAGAGCCAGATGTCAATTAAAAAAAAAAAACTGAATCTTCACTATATTAGGCATTTTAGGTTAAGTGCTTTACATTACTATTTTTTTTTTTATGCTGGCCACAAAAAACTCCAAGAAGAATGGTTATATTATGCCCATTTTAGAGATAAATAAACGGAAGTTCCAAGTAAAATACGCCATAAGTTTCATAGTGAGTTGTTTCAAACCCCTATCCACGAGGGTCCAAACCCATGCTTTCCCCCACTGTGACATACTGCATCACAGGTCACAGAAAACTTCACGTGGACCCTTCATGAGGAATCTGAATGTTATTCTTCAGATAAATTTCAAAATTCCTCCCACTCCCCAAAAAACCCAAAATTCTTTCTTATGAAGAAAGTCTGGTGTGCTGTTGCAACTGCAACCAGACAGTAGACCACTTCGTGCAATCAGAACACATGTCATTGTCAGCTCCCAGAGTTCAAGGAGTCTGTACAGCAGTGACAAGGAATATCACAATGCAGGATTAGTGAGTGACGCTGAACTTTTCATTCCCTGAAGCATGTTTCCAGTGACTGCTTAGGAAACCAGGACTGTTCAATGACAAGAACAGGATGAGCATGTGACGTTTTTTAACAACTTTATTGAAACATAATTCACATCCCATACAATTTACCTTGTGTACAATGTCGGTGGTTTTTAGGACATTTACAGACTTGTGCCACTAACACCACAGTCAATTTTAGGACATTTCTCGTCACCCCAGAGTGTCTACCTACAGTCACTCTCCTCACTTCCCACACCAAAATCCTCACGCACCCCAACTCTAAGCAATCACTAACTTACTGTCGTCTCTCGAAAGTTCTGTATGCTGAACGTCTCACATAAATGAAATTCACACATGTATATTTGGTCTTTTGTGCCTGGCTTTTTTCACTTAGCATAATGTTGTCAAGGTTTAGCCATGTCGGAGTGGGGGTCAGAACTGCATTCCTGTTTACAGCCAAACAATATTCCACTGTCTGAATATATCACATTTTATTGATGAACATTTGGATTATCTCCACTTTTTGGCTATTGCGAATAATGCTATTACGAACACAGTGTACAAGGTTTTGTGTAGACATACATCTTCATTTCTCTTGGTTATATAAATCAGAAGTGAATTGCTGGGATATGGTAATTCCATGTTTAACATTTGAGGAACTGCCAAGCCGTTTTTCAAGATGGATGTACCATTTTACCTTCCCACCAACAGTGTTTGAGGGTTTCAATGTCTCAACACTCTCATCAGCACATACTCTCTGTCTTATTTGTCATAGATATCCTAGCAGGTATGGAGAGGTACTCATTGTAGATTTGATTTTCATTTGCCTGACTAAATGAAAGATAAAAGCTAAAGATGGCATATGACATTTTAATATAATTCTTAATATATTCCTTTTTGTTTTACCCCAGAGATTGTTTGACATAACCTAAGAAATAACCTATTGAAATGTTCACTGGCTTTATTGTCCAGGTGTATGTGAAATGCTTAATCCTTGCCCTAAGAGTAGATGATTTGGGATAAGATAAGGAGTTAGAGGTAGGGAGAAGGTCAAGGATGGAGAGAAAGTCAAGCACGTCTTCTGAATACATTATTTGTGAATTAAAAGGACTGACTTCACAACTGCCTATAGCGGTTTTAGTTTAGGCATAATGGCTACCCCAAAATAGTCTTATCAAAATACCCTGATTTAAACTATGCACTGATGATTAGAATTAAGTATTTCATGAAGATAGGACCCATAGACTAGAGAAGATTCATTTGCTTCACTCCCTTCTCCAATATTTGTCATTCTATACTTCAAAAGCTAAGTACCTATGAGAAACGTCACACATTAAGAATTGAATATAGGGTGGCGCCTGTGGCTCAGTGAGTAGGGCGCTGGCCCCATATACCCAGGGTGGTGGGTTTGAACCTGGCCCCAGCCAAACTGCAACAAAAAAATAGCTGAGTGTTATGGCGGGCACCTGTGGTCCCAGCTACTCAGGAGGCTGAGGCAAGAAAATCGCCTAAGCCCAAGAGCTGGAGGTTGCTGTGAGCTGTGATGCCACAGCACTCTACTGAGGGTGACAAAGTGAGAATCTGTCTCTAAAAAAAAAACAAAAAAAAAGAATCGACTATAAACTGCTAAAACTCTTTTGGAAAGAAATTTGGCAATATATTCCTTAAGTCTTAAAATGCACATGCTCTGTGACCCAATTATTTCATTTTTGTAAAGTTATCTTAAAAAATAATGTGAAATAGAGGAAAGAATCACTCCAGAATAATTTTTAAGAATGAAATCAGTCTAAACATTTAATAACAGAAAAATAGATATTGAAATATATATCCCCCTCAATGAGATATATTGTAGCAATTAAAATGACATTTACAAAAAGTTGTACAACAAGGAAAAATGTTTAAATTATAATGTGGGCATTAATTTTAATGGTATAATAAAATTATATCAGCTTTGTACTACTTAAAACACAAAAATATTTTCTCAGAAGACATATTGAAAAGAAATTCTTCAAAGTGAAAACAGTCATTGCATCTCAGTAGTGGGACTATAAATGTGTTTTCAGATACATTTTTGATATTTTTAATATTTTAAGCAATGTTTAAGGATTATTTATATAAGTAAGAAATGTGCTTTTTAAATAAAAATAATGCCCAGGCTCAAAGCCCAGCCATGCACTGAAGGGCTTACACAGACACTGACTTGATGGTCTTATTTCTAAGGGGCCAGGAACCACTCTCTCTTCAGAGGGGCCAACAGTCCACTGGAATAAGACCCAGCCTAACAGCCTCCAGCCAGCTCTAGTTCTAAGCCGAATGTTTCTTAACAGAGCAAACTCTGAGTGTATCCTGGCCTTACCACACACATTATCTGTGTGATTAAAATGGGACAGCAACGCCATGCATACCATGGCACACCACAAGACAGAACTAGTAAGTATGGGGATTCGAATCCAAACCTAACCTTAGATGGCAATATATCTGTAAACCAGAAAGTTACCCTACTTACTGCTCAGAGGAAAAGTCAGGTTATATAAGCCCATTTTGCAGTTCACATACAGCATCCAATTCCATGGAAATGTAAGACTCTAAGGCTCTGTCTGCATGCAGCCCATATACCTACTGGATATTTCATAGCACCTGAAGTAGAAGTGTGTTTCTGCGGCGTCTCAGTTAACAAGTCACCATGAATGAAGGACTGCTTTTAGCAAATGGGAAGAAAAAAATTTTTTAGTCATAATAATGAAGAGACCATGAGAGGAAAATGGTTTATCTGTTAGATGTTTAAATAACCAACCGGGAAAAATATTTACAACACATACAAAATAAAAAGTAACTATCCATAATATTTATAAACCAATAATAATAAAAAAAATTTAAAAATCCAAAAGATGAACAAAAAATACATTCAGTCATTTCACAGATGAAGCAATACAAATGTCTGATAAACTTGCTGACAATTGAAGAAATGTAAATTAGAAAAACATGTTTACCTATCAGTTTGGCAAAGATTTAGAAGACGAATAATATACAGTGTTGGAATGGATATGAGAAAGGCGAGTAATATACAGTGTTGGAGTGGGTATGAGAAGGCGAGTAATATACAGTGTTGGAATGGATATGAGAAAGGTGAGTAATATACAGTGTTGGAGTGGATATAAGAAGTCTGTGTTTGAGACATCAGTGGTCTCAAACCCTGCTGATGGCAATGTGATAATAACTATCAGAACACAGAATGCATCTATATCCTCAGCACAACCATCCCTAGGAATTTATCCTACAAAAGCATTTGCACAAATACATACTTAGAATGTCTGAACAATGGTGTTTACATTTTTTGTAATAGAAGAGAAAAACATGGAAAACCCATCAATAAACTGTAGCACATCCACAAAATGGACTATTAGGTGATTAAAAGGAAACAAATCTGCACATGCTAATAACAGAGAACGGGGTCCATGAGGTACTGCTGACAAAGCACTTGCCAAACACCAGAAAGATGGTGTATGTGCTGCATCTTTAAAATCAAATTTTAAAATGTGCTTATTTATGTGTAAATACAATATACACATTTTTTTTTTTTTTGAGACAGAGCCTCAAGCTGTCACCCTGGATAGAGTGCTGTGGCATCACAGCTCACAGCAACCTCCAATTCCTGGGCTCAAACCAGTCTCCTGCCTCCACCTCCCAAGTAGCTGGGACTACAAGTGCCCACCACAATGCCCGGCCATTTTTTGGTTGCAGCCATCATTGTTGTTTGGCGGGCCCAGGCTGGATTTGAACCCTCCAGCTCAGGTGTATGTGTCTGGTGCCTTAGCCGCTTGAGCTACAGGCGCCGATCCTGTACACATGTATTTTGTATCGCTACCCATGATTTATGTCCTGCTGGTCATGAGCACAGTTTATCAAACAGGGTGAGTCTCTTCTATCACCCTCAAGGCCGGGCTGGATATCCCCAGCCCCTCTGGGGTTAGTTATGACCATGGAACTTGCTCTGCTGAAGGGAATGTGAGTAGACGTGATGTGTCACTTCTGAGTAGAAGTTTTAAAAGCCATAAAAGCCAGTGCAAATTTGCCACATGCCCAACCCCTCAGTGACTCAGGGAAGCAAGGACCATAGGGGAAGCCTGGGTCTCTGAATAACCAAGGTGATGAGGCCCCTGTCCCCCAATTCCCTCTGAAATGATGTTAGCAAGAAGTAAACTTTTATTTTATTACGCCATTGCTATTTTGTGGTTCTTGTTACTACAGGGTGTTCCAAAAGTCTCCATATATAGGAAAAATTGCATAACAAATATCTTGGACGGTATTCACCATGAACGGGAGAGAAAACTTTGTGTGTGTGTAGAGAGAGGTGGCCAACATGTAGAGAACATTTTGTAAAATTCTGTAAAATTTCATAAAGAATGATTTGTAAATAAAGGCACACTTAGCTACAATTTCCCCAATTTCTCTATTTGTGCTGACTTTTAGAACACCCTTTATAGCACAACTTAGCCATCCTGATACATACAAGAAAAAGAAAAAATCTGGAAAGATATACACCAAGTGTAACCCTCATGTTACCACTAAGGAGTAGAATTAGAAGGGAAGAGGAGAAAAGAGGGCTTTGGAAGGTGGGGACTTTCACTTTTTATTTTATATGCTCGGGAACTGTATACATTTTTATAAGCACACACTGTTTCTGGAATTTCAACAAACGTATTTGTAAATAATCTAAGATGTCTCTGAAAGTGCCCATTGCTGTCTTTAAAAATTCCAATAAACCACAGTTCTGACAGATGAGAAATCAAATCTCTCTATGAGTATAAAGAACAAAATATAAAAACTGGCCTTTCTAAGAGTTGTAGGCAGAGGTCCTAAGAGACTTACTGGAAAAGTAAAACTATATCCAGGGAAGACTTCACAGCAGGGAAACTGCTTTCTTCTGGCTTCATTAAGGATGAGAAGGTTTTATTCAGATGATAGAGAGGCAGATGGGAGAAGGGAAGGATCTGCCAGAATTGTCTGCTAGGACTTACTAAGCATCTATAAACATTATTAAATAATGGTTCAAACACATCCCGGGAAACAAATGTGTACACGAATGGAAGCAGAGGCAGCTGTCAAGGCAAGGCACAATTTGACGTGAGGAGGCAGAGATGTTAGTTACACCTGGAATGGGGAAACACGATCATTGCTCTCTCTAGGAAAACAACAACCTTTGTGGGATACTCTGAGGGATGTCTCAGCTTCCGAAGAGCAGCCATAAGGGAAGGAGCTCGAGACAAATCACAGGAATAGCAAGCTTATTTGCCTGTTCATATCGTCAATGTTTTGGTTACAAAATTTAATTAAAATGTCATAGACATCCGTCAGAGGGAGAGCTAAACCAACATGGATTCTTAAAGTCCCAGGCATTTTAAAGATTGTCTGGCTTAATCCTCACAACAACCCTAGCAAGTATTGTATGCTCATTCTGAGAGATGAGGAAACTGGTGCAACACAGAGCCGTTATGTGACACAGCCACGACCCAAACCCAAACCCACATCTGGCCCTGGGCCTTCCAGGCCCACTGAGAGGACTGCCGAGGGATGAAAGGAAGGAACAAAGGAATCAGCCCAGGAAATTCATCCCTCCGACACAGAGCTGATGGGAATGTTCATGTTCAACAACCTCAGACTGTTTCAACCTCTGAAACAGTCATCTCATTTGTTTTGCGAATCCCAAGTCAAGATATTGATGTCACGCAAATTGAGAAAATGAGTTTTCCATGGTGACTTATATAATTAACACACCAAAGTATGAGACAGGCACCAGATCCTGAATGGAAACTTTAAAATACTTAAGTAAACTCACAAAAGTTTAAAAGTATAATAGATTTAAAAAGAAAAAAAACTCTAAGTCAGCATTATTTAAAAAATTTTAAACCTAGACAACATCAAGTGGATATTCACCCAAAATGTAACTGTTCCATATCCCACACCCATCTTTGTGTGTTTTTGTTATCTGCTTGTGTCCCAAGTGCCCAAATGCAACCTGGTACAAAGTAGGTTTTTTCCCTATTTAAAAAAAAATAAATCAAATAACCAGTGTCTGTAATCACCCAATAGAAGGAAAAGAAATCAACATGAACTGAATACCTACTGTGTGCTATGCATTGGGTTAAGGCAATTTATTTATATTCCTTCATTTAATCTCCCAAAAGTTCTGCAAGACAGGTATCACTAGCCCACTGTCATAGCTGAAGAAATTGAGGCTCAGAGAGATTCAGTATTTAGTACACATTTAGCACACAGCAATCAGAGGCAACAATTTTAACCCACATCTATCTTATTTCAAAGCCTGTGCTAACTCCAGACCATAACACTTCCCCTTTGGAGAAGGCACTTAAACAGTGGCCGGCGACTTTTACAATATGTTCTTTGCAAGGAATAGATTTAAAAGAAAAATGGAACGTATGATTTAATTTTTACATTCAAATTCTGATACAAAACCAGAATCCAAACACTACCAAAACAGAGGTGGGATACACTGTGCATGCTTTGTAACAAAGACAACAGCCCAGGACTCACAACACTTGCCTAAAAAAAAAAAAAAAAAAAATCACCAAAATTTTAATTGGCAGTACTTATAAAACTTGAATATGATCCCTTGCAACTTATTGTCTTTTAAAGGACTTTTTAAGGAGTTAGTATAGATTCATGAAGCTATTCAATGTATTGTATTGTTCAAATAACAGTGGCAGTGAATTGTGACTTTTACGTTACGACAAGTCTAACTTGCAAAGGAAAACTTCCAATGGATTAGATGTTAAAATCACATGTCTGTTGAAGGAGACTCTTTGATGGAGTAGGGCATAGACTGTTCTTAAATATAACGCCGTTTTCAAAAATAGGAAGTAAATTGCAATGACTATCATTGAAACTAGAAAGGGAGGGACGGTTAAACTATCCAATTTTTCATTTTATACTCTTCCTTCTTCCAGAGGAATCTGAGATGAAGGGATTCAAATAGCAGGCTCACATTCCACGGGGGAGGAAGGCAATGTCTTCTCCGTGGGCAGCAGCAAGATGGGATTTGGGAGGCACAGACACGAAGTGCTCCCTCTGCCAGGCAGGACAGATTTCAATGTGTTTTATTTTAAGTCCTATTTGCATTATTGCTCTACTGGTTTTGAGTGACTTCACTGTCACTGAGATGGGTCAGATAAGGAATAGGAGGGTTAAGAAGCGGATAATTATAAAACATAGACTAAAAGTGGGCTTCCGAACAAGACAGCCTACTGTTTGAACCCTGACTCTCTCACTTCCTTGCTGTGCCCACTTTAGTTTTTTCGATTGTTATCTGGGAATAACAATGATGATAATGATGATGATGGTAATAATAAAATAACTCCTTATGGAATAGTTTTTAGCCAAGGATTAGCAAAGAAGATAGTATAGGGTTGAAAACTGGCTACAGGCGTGGGGCCTATAGCTCAGCGGCTAGGGTGCCAGCCGCATACACCAAGGCTGGTGGGTTCAAACCCAGCCCAGACCTGCCAAACAACAACAAAAATAGCCAGGCTTTGGGGCGGGCACCTGTAGTCCCAGCTATTTGGGAGGCTGAGACAAGAGAATAGCTTACGACCAAGAGTTGAAGGATGCTGTGAGCTGTGACACCATAGCGCTCTAACGAGGGTGACATAGTAAGACTCTATCTCAAAAGAAAACTGGCTACAAACAGGCCCTGGGCAGCCCTGCCCCTTGTAGCTGAGTGGATCTTGGGCTAGCCCTGTACCGGCCTGTCTCTAAGTATCAGTTTCCTTATCTGTAAACATGACTTGATAATAGAGTCTATTTCAGAGGATTGCGAGAAGCAAATAAAATAATCTATACTAAATGCTCAATGGAGTTTTAATGAGGATAAAGCACTTAGTACAATGCTTAGCACATAACAGACATTTAATAAGCAGTAATTATATTATACAAATTGTCAGTAGGCCAACATAGTAAGTGTATACGTGTACTGAAGAAAGACTGGACAAATTTCAGAAAACAATGCATGATTTAGAGTCTCTGATAAACAGAACTAAGACTGTAATAGAGCTCAGGCCAAGGGCTTATGCAAACTATCATCAACAAAGGTCCCACTGTCAAATCTCTCAGCGACCTCACTCGTGTTAGCTGGTGTCCATGGCACCATTATGCACATACACACAACCTATATCTCCAAGGAGGGCAGTTCACAAGAAGAGTGGCATCTATTCTCTTTGGTGTCTTTCCTCTAAGGTTTTCTTTAATAAGAGCAGCCAAATGGCAAAGGAATATGCAGGAGAAGGGGGTAGCCGTTCACGACTGGAAGGGGACCGTGCAGTTCCGTAAATATTGAGCATGTGCCGATCCAGGCACCAGCCCTTTCTTCCATGCTGCAACTTTATTGGTGACTCTGTCAACATGACTTTGCTATTTGAGAAAAACTTCAGTCTTATCTACTAGTTTACAGAGCTAACATCTGTGAATTTTCCCTTTGGGAAGCAAATTTAACGTTTTTGACACAGTTAAATTAGACCCAACCAGAATGGATTTGACTGAAAACTGAATCATCGGGAGCTGGCGTGGTTTACTTGGCACTGGAGGAGAGTGGGCAAGGGAGGCTGATCTATATATGGTGACAATCTGTGATCAAATTCAGTCAGAAGCACAAACTTCTTGGCATGGCCTTCAACGTGCTCCACGATCTAGCTCCTTCTTCACCTCTCTCCACTCCCCACTCACACTGCCACAATCCCATCCTGCCTGTGAAGCCTGGCCCATACTCCCTGCCTTTGTTCCTGCTCCGGATGGAACGCCCTTGCCCCACTCATCCCCCGACAGGACTGTAACTGTGTGCTTGCAGGTCTGTCTTCCACCCTGGCAGCTGCTGGAGGGTAAGGAGTATATACCATTCACATCTCCAGCTGCAACCCCCAACCCAGGGTCTGCTGATAGAGAACACAGAATGGAAGCCCGGCTTCAAATAGAAAGCCAATTTCAAATGCTTTCTCTGACTTGTATGAGCTCGGGTAAGTTAACCTCTGAGGACTTCAACTTTCTCATCTGTGAAATGGACACAATAAACCACTTAATTTACTGACTTCTTGGGAGAATCAAATACTTGAATACATGTTAAGCACTTAATACAGCACCTGAGTACAGAGTAAGAGCTACACGTGTATAAGGGTTTATTATCATAGTCATTGTCGTCGTTGCTAAACGCATGTGGAATAAAGAAAAGTGTAAAAGGGAGACTGTGTGCCCTACAGCTGAGCAGACTTCTGAACTCACATGCTGGCTCAGTGCCACCCTGCTAAGTGGACTGTGCCATAGAGCTCCTCACAATGTGCTCATAGAAGGAGTCAGAGCTTTCACTCTGATCCGTGTTCATGACTTATTTCTTACCTGGGCTACTAACCCGCTCCTGCCAAATCCAGCCAGCTAGGAACTCCCAAGCCCCGCAGCAGCAACACAAAGTGACATGCCAGGGACACTGCTGCTCAGTCCCTTGCACGCCAGCCCCCAGCAGAAGTTCCCAGGATTAGAATGTCGGTGCTGAGAGCTAGAAAGGATCTTATCCAATGTCACCCCCATAACAGATAGGGAAACAAAGGCCTAGAGAGGTGTTGTGTTTGTCAGTACCAGGTTTATATGTACGTTACTTTTCATGCAATCAACTTTGTAGGAGGTACTAAGAGTACAGCAGGATGGAAGGTTAAAGTTTATTTGGGTACTTTTCCAACCCCACGTTCTAAGGTGAGATATGAGCTGTTGCAAGCACTCCATCGTTCCTTTGACAACTATGTATTAAGCACCTACAATGTGCTATGTGTCTGTACAAGTCAGATACCACCCTGGCCCCCAGGACCTCACATGCTAATGGGGAGGAGTGACATTAAGGAAATAATCACGCATCCATAGTAAAGTCTTACTGTTGCGAATGGATTATGTTTTAAAACATACTAGAACAAGCATTACCACCTACATGCCAAAATGCTTTCTGATGGGAGAAAAAGGCAGGGCTGGGGTTGGAGGGGACAGTTACAGGCAGTGCCTGGAAATCACCACCCCACTGAGTTGACTAGTGAAGAGAGTCTCATGCAGATTGATATTACCATTATGTGGCTGCTGCAGGAGACTGTAAAGCTGTAGAGCTAGACTGAACTAGCTCTACCCATTCCCATCTGACAGATAAGCAAACTGAGGCCTGAAAAGTTAAACTTACTTGCCCAAAGTAGCACAGCTGATAAAATGGAAAAATGTTAAAATTCTGTGACGGCTCACATAGCCTTCTTTCCAAAACCAGTTCAACTCCCGCAGCAGGGCACATGATCTGCTCATTCTTCGCCTCCCACTCTTGATCGAGTCACCAAACCACACGCAAAGCCCTAAGTGGACCTCTGCTTTCCCCACACCACTCCCTCCACCAGTGATCCAAAGTCCACAGCCCATTAATAGCTCTGGTCCATCTTCAGCACTCAGGACTCAGCTTGAGTTTATGAGAAACACTCTTCACATCATGTATTCATCCATTCAACAAATATTTATTGAGTAACTTCTAAGTGCCAAGCACCTGCTGGTACAGCAGTAAACAAAACAAAGCCTCTGCCCTCATGGAGCTTACATTCTACTGAGAGAAAGAGATAATAAACAAATAATACATAATAAAATCCTAGGTAGAGTTTAGTGCCATAAAAAAAAGATCAAGGGCTAGAGACTGGTGAAGGAACATTAGGGAAGGTCTCTCTGGGGAGGTGGCATGTGATCAGAGATCTAAAGAATTGACAGAGTAAGCAGCACAAATAACTGAAAAGGGGAGTATTCAGGAAGTAAGAGCAGTGATCCTGTAATTACTACAATTATTTCTTTCCTTGTGTTTTATTCTCTATTGAATTATAAGGTCCTTGTCCACAGTGCAAGGACATCTTAAGCATATTGGATTCCCAGGACCCAGCACAGAACTTGGCACCTCCATAGTGGTCATTTACAGAGCGAGTGAATGAACCTGAGCTGGGAGGCACACGTCCACCTAGCCCCATCTTCCCTAATGAACTCAATCTAGCCTGCTTCATGTCTCTCTCCTCCACAGTGTTAAGCTAAGCACAGGCCCTACCTGGGCCAATCTGCCCAGCCTGACTGTGGCCTGGTTTCAGTTGCAAGGTTCTCTTTTCAATAGGACCATGGTACTGACCAGTTGTTCAATTTTACTTTGTCTGGGCCTCATATCCCTGGCCTGGACATGGGACCCCAGGTAGCAACCCAGACACTCCAGGACTAGGAGTCCACCATTGCTTTCCTATATTTTCCTGGGATGAAAGTTCTCCCCTGAATTCCAAGCTCCACATGCTTGGAATGGGGGCCTTGACACCTGGACTGTGATTTCTCCAGTGGCTAACTCCACCCACTGGAAGTCTGCCCTGCCTTGACGTTTAACGTCCCTCCAAACCAAATGACCCTTTGATCATGTCAATCCTTCCTGCAGCTATGCATGCTCCAACTACTTGAAAAAAATCACTACTGATTGATTGCCTATCATAGCAAAGACACAGGGCTAAGTATCAGCATGCCCAGGTTCCCTGCTGTATAGATCTACCATCAACAGATCATGTGTGTCTGTCTCCACACTCAGCTACCCTGAATCCAAATCCGAACAATTCCTGAAAACACACTAAATTACCCATATGCTGCAAATAAAGTCAAGTGGCTTTCTCCACTCATCCAACTCACTGGTGCTTCCTCCTAGCCCCCACCAGCTAAAAATGGGCTCAGGGACAAATAACTCATCACTTCACTTACTTCATTCACCCCTCCACTCACCACCTACTGACACTTGCTATATGTGAAGCCTTGGAACATAAAATACAATTGCTGTGAGGATGAGCATGATGAAAAACGAAAGGTTTACCTTGTGCTCAAGGTGACAATATCAGGGTGTAGTGAGACCCTAGTCTGCCTGCCTCCAAAATAAAAACCATCACACTTCCTAAGAGTAAACACATAGCCTCAATGAAAAAGTTAAAGAGAGAGGATCTGGGCCTCAGGGACACACAAGCTGGTAGAAGAGACAGGCATACAAACAACTATCTACAACATGCAGAGGTGAGTAATGATGGCTGGAGATATATCAAGAGCCCTAAGGGAGCCTGGGGAGAGAGTGGCTAACTTGACCTAGGTCTGGGAAGCCTTCTTGGAGGAAGTGACTTTGGCACTAGGCCTTGAAGCATGAGCAGTTTCCAGCTGTCAAGAAGGCTCCGGCGTGGGGCACGATAGGAGCTCAGCCCTCGCCCAACGACCAGGCGTGGGCTGTGCCGGGTCCTCTGAGGACTTCCTGTCCACCCCCCTGTGCCCATGGGGCCGGGCCGGGCCTCACCTCCTTCCACTTGAGCTGTCGGATGCTGATCTTTAGGGCGTCCAGAGAGGTCCTGGCCTTGGAGCTGTCCACGGTGACGGGCCGCTGACAGCTGGACTCGTCGGAACGCTGGCCCGAGCTCCGCTTGCAGCTTCGGCACTTGCTCCTGGGCTTCCCGTGCAGGCAGTGGCCCCGCGCAGGCAGTGGCTTCGGGTTGGCCGGAGTCAGCATGGGCAGTGGCCGCAGGGGAATACGAAAGTCCCCCTCCTCGGCTGCGCGGGGCTGCGCCGAGGCCGGGACCTTGGGCTGCACCTCCCCAGCCTTGCGCTCGGGCTCCCCGGCTGCGCCCGCGTCCACACGGACCGGCTCCGCTTTGGCCTCCGCGTTAGCCTCCGTCGCTACCTGGGCCTCTGCCTCCGCTTCGGTCTCCGCTTTGGGCTGCGCCACCGCCTTGGCCTCTGCCCCCGCTTTGGCAGCGGCCACCGCCTCCGCTACCCACCCGGCCGCCAGCTCCCTCTCGGAGCTGCCCCGACGCATGGCGCTCAGGGCCGAGGCCAGTGCCAGTGCCGCCGCCGTCGCCGCCGCCGCTCCGCCGCCCCGGCCCAGGAGCAAACAGCCGCCGCCGCTGCCGCTGCCGCAGCCGCCGCCGCGCGCTCCCAGCCCGAGCCCGTTGCCATGATCGCTCAGGCTGGGGTTGACAAGGGCAGTCACCGCCTGGAGACGGGGCCCGGGAAGGGACAATCATCATCTAAGCCCCAGCGACCTCATAGGCGAGGGTGTCCACGTGACCAGGCCTGTCACAGAGGCGGCGGCGGCCATCTTGGAAGTGGGCAAAGGCGCTTTGGCGCGCCCACCTGGAGAACCCGCCGCGCGTCGGAGCGCGCGGAACCCAAGAGAGAAGTCGGAGGTGAGATGGGGAAGAGAAGGGGCGCCCCCACCTTCATGGGATAACTCCTCTTCGGTCTGATGATGACTATGACAAGTCCAGGCCTAGGGGAGCAGGTAGAAGAAAGCCTTTTCTGGTCCTCGGAGAGCTCCCAGACTGACGGAGGAATCACCTGCCCTATTGGCAGAGAGCTCCTGCTGGGATGGGCAAGCCCTGCAGAGTCCAGTCGAGTTGAGGACGTTCACGGCGACTGCTTCCTACCAGGGCACTTTTTTATCACAGCAAATATACAATAAAGGTGTTTACCATTTTAACCACTTTTAGTGTACAGTACGTGACATTCAGTGCAGTCTCATTGTTGTGCAACCATCATCACCATCCGTCTCCAGAACTTTTCCACGTTCCCGGACGAAAGTTGATGCCAGTTAAACCAAAACTACGCTTCCCCGTCTCCCCCAGCCCATGGCAGCCACCATTCTACTTCTGTCTCTCTGAGGCTTGACTATTCTAAGTACCTCATATGAGTGAAATCATACAGTGTTTGTCCTTCAGTGTCCGATTTATTTCACTTAGCATAATATCCTCAGGGTTCACGTGTGTTCACGTGTGTCAGAATTTCACGCCCTTAGAGGCAGAATAATTTTCCCTCACGTGCCTACTCCACATTGTTTTTATCCATTCACCTGTGAATGGCCACTTGGGTCCTTTGCACATTGTAGCTGTTGTGAACACTGGGTTACAAATATCTGAGTCCCTGCTTTCAATTCTTTGGAGTTGCCACATATTTTTAAAGCTACACCAAGGAGCAGGCTCTCACTTCCCACCTGAGGGAGCCACATTTGGTCTTTTAGAGAATGGGGTTGGGAAGGAGTAACAGCACCCCAGACTGTTGACAGTGACCATAACTGCTCACAGGTGAGCTCCAACCCTGAGCTTACAGGACGAAAGAACACAGAAGGTTCAAGGAAGGTGGCCCCTCTTTCTCTCCCATCTCTCCAGGAATCTTGTTTCTTTGCTTTGGCCCAGGGTTTCAGTTGGTGGATAAACTGCCTGGACTAAGTCATAAACTCAAGGGGCCCACACCTCCTTCTTAGCAGCAGGTGGCGCTCTCACCTGTTCTCTTCGAGCCCACCATGACTTTATTTTAGTGTTTAGATAAGTATGGTTACACCGTTGGGTTACTTACTGCCTGAACCAGAGCAACCTAGGGTGTTTATTCAGAATGCAAGCTCCTGAACCCCACCCCTAGGGATGCTGATGCAGAACATCTGGGGAGGCCCGGGATGTTACATTAGATCCTCTGCTGATGCTAAGGCAGCCAAGGTCAAGAGCCACTGGATTCTATCTCAAGGCCTCTGTCCGTGTTACCAACAAGAAAGCCTTGCTTCCCCCACCCCAAATTCTCCTGGTGCCCCTGGTCTTAGTGGTACCACCTTCATTCAGTCATCCATGCTTGAAAATTGCCATGTCTTAACCTTCACCCTGGCCTCCTAAAACCAATCTTTCACCAAGTGTTACAGTTTTCACATCGATCATCTTTCTTCTCCTGCCTGTCCCTTTCATCACTACCCCAGTTCAGGCTTCTGCCCTTAGCATGGGCCACTCACTACAGCAGCCTCCCACTCAGTCTCCCTGGCTCTGGGCTATGCCCTACCCCCATTCATTCTCCACACTGGAGCCAGACCTGCCCCTCTCCTGCTTAGAAACCTCCCCTGTTTTGCCACCATCTAAAGTCCAAACATACTAATTGTCCTAACAGACAATTGATTACCTTTTCATTTTTCAGAGATAGGGTCTCACTCTGTCATCCAGGCCAGAATGCAGGAGTGAGATCTTAGTTCATTATAGCCTCAAACCCCTGGGTTCAAGTGATTCTCAGGGCTCAGCCTCCTGAGTAGCAAAGACTACAGGCATGTTCCACTGGCTAATTTTTTTACTTTTTGTAGAAACAGGGTCTCACTGTGTTGTCTAGCTTGTCTTGAACTCATGGCCTCAAGCAATTCTCCTGCCTCAGCCTTCTCAAAGTACTATGATTACAAGTATGAGCTACTACACCCTTACAGGCATGCACCCCCATGTCCAACCCTGATTACCATTTCTGAAATCACCCCCTCCCTGTTCCCTCTACCTGGACTTACTTCTCCTTCCTTTCTGTTCCTACCTGGAAAACTCAGACTTAGCATGGCATCATCTTGGATAAGCTTTCCTCTGTGCCCCAGGCAGAAATAATGACTCCCTCTCTTCTAATGACACACATAAAAATCCCCTGTGGTCTGCCTGTCACACTATATAGAAAGCATCTGAGCCTCATCCATTAGTCTGAGTATGAACAAACTTGGTCTGATCCATCTCTGAATCCCTATCTCCTGGGGCTTGAAACATAGTGACCCTGGCTCAGCACCTGTGGCTCAACGGGCTAAGGCACCAGCCACGTACACCTGAGCTGGCGGGCTCAAACCAGCCTGGGCCTGCCAAACAACAATGACAGCTGCAACCAAAAAATGGCTGGGCATTGAGGCAGAGGCAAGAGACTCACTTGGGCCTCACAGCTTGGAGGTTGCTGTGAGCTGTGATGCCACCGCACTCTATCCAGAAAAGAAAGAAAGAAACATAGTGACCTTCAGAAAGTGGTGTGAATGTACTAACTAATGAGTTGTATTAAAATTCAGTTGTCAAATCTGGAAAAACTATCCCACATAGATTCATTTTTGCTTTATATTCCAAGACCTCTTCTGCCCACAGGCCTTTGCACATATCCTCCCCTCTGCCTTCAAAACACACTTTCTCTAGCTCTCTGGCTACTTCTCCTTCAGTGTTCAGTATAAATCACACCTCTGCAGAAATGCCTCTGATCTCTTCTAATCAGACTTCTTCAGATGAAATAATGATATGAGAGAGGAAAAAGAGCAATCACAAGAGAGTACATGATTAAATGCCAAAAGAGCAAAAAGTAAAAATTTTTTAGGCATTTGAGGAATGGAGAATTTATTGCGAATTAGAAAGTCAGAGCAGGCTTCATATAAGAGGAGCCCTTCAAGATTGGAGTAAGAATCTGGTGGATAGAAAGTTAGGCAAGGTGATCACTCAGAGCTGTGGACAGAGCTGTCACAGTCAAGCAAAGGGCCTCACGAGGGTCGAGATCCAATGTGTGCTCTGCCCACCAAGCCTCACTCATTGAAGCTTTGTGCACCAGACAAGGGCGCTCTTGCTGATTGGTTCAAAGGCTCACAGGGCTGCTGCAGGTTCCGTACTGAGAAGGGAGTTGAGGAAAAGGTACAGCGCAAGTAACATTAAGAAGAGGATAATCATCAGCCTCTTCCTGGGTGAGGGTCTCTTCTACAAATGGAACTTTATCCTAGAAGTGAGAACAATGTAACATAAAAATTATACCCTCCATTTGAATAAAGTTTTAATTAAAAAAAAATCATCCTCTTCAAGGGGACAGGAAACAGACTGGACTGGTTGAAGCACAGCCTTGGAGGAAGGGAGAAAGCAAACAAGGCCCAATGGGCAGGTCTCTGAACACCATGGCACCCTGTGATGTCTCAGGATACTTAAAAATGTCTTAGTGGAATATCCAACCCCACTTGAGACTCCTCAAAGGGAAGCTTCCATTTTGGCTACTGAGCATATTAGAATTAGGAATAAGGATTATTTCCCCAAAATACACAAATATGTAAATAAAGTAGCTCTCTCCAAGAGTTCTCTCCTTTTCTTTCATGGTATTCACCACAGCTATGGGGGTGCCAGTATTAAGAGTTTTACCTGATTTTTATGCATTATGATCTGTCTCACCAGCCAGAGTCCAGGAGCCAGAAGCAAAGGAAGCATCGATCTTGATGACCAACATACCCCAACATTCAGTGCCTGGCAGAGAGCAGGCATTCCACAACTGTTTCTTGAATGAATGAATGAAAAACTAATAGATATTCAGCAATAAGGAAATAGTTAAGAGAATTATGGCAAATAACTGTCAATGACAGTTTTAGCCGCCTAGGGAAATGTTGATGATGTAACATGAAGGGAACTGGCGCAAGCATTGTAATTACAACGCTTAAAAACTGCTCTGCATAAACAGGGCCTGGAAGACTATAGAGACAAACGAGAACAGCTGTGGTGCTGGAGACATGCGCTCTTGCTTGAAATTTTCCCCTCAATTTTGGCACACTATAGCAACCTTGTATGGGGCTCTTCATATCCTTGAACCCAGCAATCAATCCCATTTCTAGAACTTGCTGCTAAGAATCAGAAAGACAAAGCTTTACGCAGTAATCTATTATTGGCGAGTGACCTCTCTGTGGCAGACACTGTACTAAACATTTTGCCTGCGTCATCTCATTTAATCTCCGCAGCAGCTCTGGGATGGGTCCCATTCTTAACCACATTTCACAGATGGTGAAGGAAATTGCTACTCAGAGAATCACTTGCCCAAGTCACACACTGAGTAAAGGCAAAAACAGAATCAAACTCAGAACGTTCTGATGCCAGCACCTCTCTCCCAACACCCACACTAATTTCCACACCAAGGCTTTTTCTATAAAAATACTCAACATCAATTTAAACATCATTGAGTCATATAGTATATATATATAAATACGTCAATATGTATATACACCCTAATCCTCAGCTATGTGAAAATTCTATGCAGACAAAAACATTAGAAGAAAACACGAGGGCTCTTCTACAAATGGAACTTTACCCCAGAAGGGAGAACAAGGTAACCTAAAAACTGCACCCTCATATTAATTTGTAAAAATAAAAAGAATACTCAAGGAAAAGAAAGAAAGAAAGAAAAACATGCCAAAATGTTAATAGTGGTTATTCTGAGTGAAAGAATTAAGGGTGGCAATTTCTTCTTCTTTTCTATATTTTCCAAATTTTCTACAATGAGCATGCATTGCATTGATAGCTGGAAAATTAATGTAATTTTTAAATTAAAAATTTACCTTATTTGTTGCAATATCACTTTTAAAGCAAGTCCATTCTTGGGGAGAGAAGAAGGAACAGTCCAGGGAAGAGGACGTGGGCCACTTTCCCTCCTGCGGCTCGTTTCTGCTGTTAGTATCAGAGATTGCCACCAGGTGGCGTACGAGGTCCACTTTTTAAGAATTGCAGCCCTTGTGGGGAAGGTCCCAAGGCTACAAGCACCTGAGCAGCTCCCGCATGTCTCTGCTTGCAAACACTGCATTTTGCAACTCTGAGCTTTTGCTACCGATGCTCCCTCTGCCTGTTGCACTCCACCCCAACTCACCCCCTGTATGCACAAGCTGATCCTTAAGGCCCAGATACAAAATGCCCTTCTCTTCTCAGATAGGGTATGACAGAGCACCCAGGTCCTTGGAAGGCAGGAGATCATTCTTGATGAAATAGCAAAAAGCTTCACATGCAATTTGGAGCTAACTTCTCAAATAGTTTGTTTCTTTTTGAATAATAGTAACAGCTCATTGAGCACATCTGTACATCAAGCCCTATTGTGTATTGGGGCATTTAATTTATTTTCCCCACAGGACAGTTTGGCATGCAGGTTGAACATGAGTTCAAAAGCTGCCTGGGTTCAAGTTTCACCTCTTCCACTTCTAGGGAGATAAGGTTAAGTAGGTTACTTGGCCCTTCTGGGACTCTTTCCTCAACTGTGAAAGGGTGAAAATGACAATACCCACCTCCCGGTATTACTGCTGCTTTAAAGATTAAATTAGCCACCACATGAAAAGCATTTAGAACAGAAACAGAAGCCACCAATAACCTGCTAATTTCTGTTATCCTACATCCCTTTCGACTATGTACCTCCCTAGAAGGGGGTCTGCCATCCCTTCCTCTGTGACCTGCTTCTACCGTCCCCTCTCAGGCTCAGCTGCATTTATTTATCTGTTCCCACTGGACCAGGAGCTCCCTGAGGACTAGTCCATGAATGATTCAGTCCCTGGGTCCCCAACACAGAGCTGGCACAGAATAGGTTGTGTTTATGGAATTTATTATTAATATCTAGCCCAGGGATTCTTGCCACCGGATTTATACAATTCTGTCAAAGGGTATAGAGATGAAGGAGGAAATGATCACAACAAAAAGAAGCTTTGAAATTTTTAATTTTTATTGAAGGATAATATGTATGCATACAGAAAATTTCAATAGATTTTCACACACTGAACACACCCATGAAACCAACACCTGGATTAAGACTCAGAACATCCCTGGTATTCTGGAAGCCCCACCCTAGAGTAACCAATTTCCTGACTTCTAATAGTCTGGGTTAGTTTTGTTTAAAATAAAAAAAAAATTTGACCCCCGTCTTAAGAAGCCATGCTGTATGTTGCCTGCTTGGTATGGAGAGGCATTTTCAAACACAGCAAGGGACAGTGGCATCCATACTGAACAAAAGTCTACAGAGGGTGGGACCCTCTTCATGACCAGGGCTTACAAAACACCATGTCTATAAAATGAGCACTCGGCCCACCCCATATCCATACTGTGAGTAGGAGTCGGGGAGGGAGGCCCCAGGGAAAGGGGGCAAACTGGAGCAGGGAGCCTGTAACAGCTGACAGCTTGAGGAAAGGCCCTGAGAGGTGAACCAGGCAAGGTCTGGGCCTCTGGGATGTGGGCAGGATGGAGGTCATAAAGGGGTGGTCATGCTTGCAAGGTCAGTGTCAAAACAAGCCCTCCTAGTAGTCATGGGATTTCTCAGGAGAGCTTTAAGCAGAGGACTGACACGGTCAGATTTCTGTTTCAGAAAGAACACTCTGAGCATTGAGAACTAAAAGTCACAATATTTATTGACATAAACACTTCCAAGCCCTTTACTTGGATTACCTAGTTTAGTGTTCATAGCAGCCAAGGAGGTAGATAGCACTGGTATTTCCTATTTTCAGATTAAAAAATAGCTCCAGTAAAGCAAGTTCCTGAAACCACATGGCTGGAGGGCAGGAGCTGGTGTGCCACCAGCTGTGACCCAGAGCCTAGACCTTGACTTTGTTCCACTGTAGTTAGGTAGTAAGAAGTGGTAGGTAGGGGCTGAGGGAAGGGAGCGAGATGAGCGGAAGCTGGGGGCCTTCCTGCTTTCAGGCCACACTGGTGTTTCCCTGTCCTTGAGCACCAGGGACTGGGCCTGGGATCCTCTCCCACCATCCTCCTCCTCCCTCACCCCAAAGACTCGTCCGTTTAATGCTTTCACTCAGCCAAGGAAGACGCTTGGGAAAGGGCAATGAGTCTGAGGTCCCAAGCCCTGGTCTCTGCTTTGGGGCTCTTGGCTCTCTCTGGGAGGGTCTCTGGAAGCCCTAGGACCCCTGGCCCCTCTAGTTATCGTGCTGAGCATGGGTGGGGGTGACCCCAGCCATCCAGCCTCTTTCCCTTCCAGAGTACCTTCTCTCAGCCATCTCAAGTGGGTGAATGGCCACTAGGACACCCGGAGGCCAGCAGCACCTCCCTTTGAGTCCCTGTCCAGGAAGCCTCCTGGGAAGGCTGATGGAAGATGGGGGGGGGAGGTGGCGGGGGAGGGGGGTGGCTGCACCTGCAAACAGGCAGACGTGGAGGGGCAGGTCGGAGAGGGGAAGACAGGTGCTCTAGGGAGAAAACCAAGCTGTAGACAAACAGGCCTCTCTTCCTCTCTTCCACTCCAAGGAATGGCCCTAAGAAAGGCAGAGAGGGATGGGGGAGCCAAAAGGGAAATTAACATTTGCTTAGCACTTCCAATGTATTGGGAACTTGACCTTCACAGGAATGATTATAAGGCTCTATAGTTTAGAGAAGGACTCGACAAACTTTTTCTGTAAAGGACAAATAGTAAATATTTTAGGCTTTGCAGATTCTACTGCAACTACCCAACCCTGCCATTGTAGCAAGGAAACAGCCTTTGACAACATGTAAATGAATAAGTTAGCATGGCTGTGTTCCAAACTTTATTTACAAAAACAAGCAGAAAAGATACTCAACGTCATTAGCCATCAGGGAAGTGCAAATCAAAACCGCAATGAGATACTGCTTCACATCCACTAGGATGACTAGAATAAAAAAATAAGTCTTAGCAAGAAGGTAGAGAAATTGGAACCCTCAAATGCTGCTGGGGAAAATGCAAAATGCTGCAGCTGCTTGGTTAAGTCTGACAGTTCCTTAAATAGTTAAATGTAGAGTTATCATATGACCCATTCTCCTCCTGAGTAGAATGGAAACCCGAGAGAAAGCAATGAAAATATGTGTCCACACTCAAACCCAGATGAAGGTAACAGTGCTCTTCATAATAGCCCCAAAGTAGAAACACCCCAAATGTACATCACCTGATAAATAGGTAAATAAAATGAGGTATATCCATTCAGTGAAATGTATTTGGAAATAAAAAGGAGTGAAGTAACAGAAAATACAAGAAATTACTCAGCTTGTAATGAAATTAACCTCCAAATTGAACAGGCCACTATGTATCCAGCTTAATGAATAAAAAAGGTGCATACCATATTGCAGCATGTTAAACTATAATGCATCAGAAAAGAGATGATTCTAAACAGTTCCAGAAAGAGAAAGTAGGAAGAAAGTGAAAACACAAAGAGTTGGAAACAGAATAGCAAAATATTTCTCAACAACAACACGGGAATATGAAAGACAGTGGGCTAGCACCTTCAAAATTACAAGTCAAAGTGATAGAGTGTTCTATACCCAACCAAACTACCAAGAATGAAGCTAGAATAATATATTGAGATAGCTTAAAGAACTACTAAGAATGTAATCCACCAAAATGAGAGAGTAAAACAAAAAAGAGAAAGACATGGGATTCAGAGGACAACATCTATAGCAAACATGAATTTTTTAAAAAGGAAGAAAAAAATAAATAAAATGTTGATACATAAACCTGGAAAACATTGTGCAAAGTGAAAGAAGTCAGACACATAAGACCACACATTCCATGTTTCCCACCCCTGTGAAATGTCCAGAATGGGCAAATTTATAGAAAGTAGATTCAGGGTTTTCTAGAGCTGGGAGGCAGGGAAAGTAGGGTAGGAGGGACAGAGGATGACAACTTAAGGCACAAGGTTTCTTTTTTAGGATAATGAAAATCAATTGTGGTGATAGATACACAACTCTGAATATACTAAAAAACAGTCAACTGTACACTTCAAAGATGTGAATTGCAATAAGCACTCTTCCTCAGCAGACGTTCTATTCATATCGCAGCTCATTTTATAATTACCGAGATGTGGAAACAACCTAAATGTCCATCGACTCAAGAACAGATTAACAAGATGTGATATATGCACACCATGGAATACTATTCAGCCACAAATAGATGGAGACTTTACATGTTTTGTATTAACCTGGATGAAGTTGAAACACATTCTTCTCAGTAAAGTATCACAAGAATAGAAAAGCAAGAATCTAATGTACTCAATACCAAGTACAGTAGGCAATCTAATTCACACCCACATAGGAGAAAAACTCATTTAAATTCAAGTTGGGAGGAGATTTTGGGGATGATACCACTGAACAGGCACAATGTAGGGGCGTATGTCACACCTTTTGCATGTGGGACATAACTATAAGAGGGACTCTACATAACAAATCCAAACATTGTGACTTGGTTGTTTATATCCTCACATTAACCTGAAAAAAAAAAAAAAAGACATGTATTGTGTGGTATATGAATTATATCTCAATAAATCTGTTTTTTAAAAAATGAAACAGGCAGTGGTTCAGATAATAGTAACGGTATCTCAAAGTGTCATTGTACAAATTGAGTTGTGTAAAATGTTATGGGTTCCATTTTAGACATGAGGAAACCAAAGGTGAGACAAAGGGAGGCTTTTGTCCAATGTCACATAGATAGTGAGTGAGTAAAAGAGTTGAAGTTCAAGCTTCAGTCTGGTCTGGTCTGTGTCCTTGTTCCTTCTATTCTGCAATTCTATCCTGCAGTTGCATACTAGCCATGTCCTAACTCACCAAGAGGCCCTGGCCAGGCCCTGCACCCTCAGGGCTTCCATTCCCCTATGCCAAGTGAAGAGTTTGACCCAGACACCCCTTAAGAACTCTTCCCTCTGTGACATTTTACAAGTGGTAAAGAAGATGGTGTGGGAATGCTGGGCTGTGGCCAGGCTCCATGTACCATGCAACCTTGTGCCATCATCATCAAGCCCAGAGGTTGCATTTCCCACCTCCCTTTCTGGACCCACATGCCAGCCCCCCAGAGTGGAGGAGATGCAGGATATGCCACTGCCAGGTAATGGAATAACAGCCAGGCTTATGAAGCAGTAAACTGGAAATAGAGTAACTGACATGATACCCCCTTGGATTCTTTAAGCACTCTGTGAAGGCAGAGAATAAACACCAAATTTCAAATTGCTTTTCCTAAAAGGTCAAGAGAAATTGAAAGCCACTGCACTCTCCTAACAACAGGCTTCTCTCTTGGAGAGCTGTCAGGGTTTAAAAATATTTTGCAAAGCAATCATCTGGATGCAATCAAAAGAGATGCCTCACCCAGGTCAAGAAGCAGGGGCTGCTGAAATGTATCCAGGGAGCTGTGCTAGAGGGGAAAAAAGAAAAAAATACACTACTGATAGCTCAATTGTAGCCTAACTTTGGAAAGCAAGCTAAAAGAAAAAATATAAAATAAAGAAAAATAAATTCCAAGTATTCCTGGGTGTCTCAATTTGAGAATAAATCTTTTTTCTTATTGGTTTAAGAGGTGAATTAAAGAAGATTTCTGTCTCTTTGTGGATACCTCCACACCACTTTACAATCTATTAGCCACCAAGATCTATAGTGGTTTCTACAGACGTTTATCTCCCATATTGGCTTCTACTGGAATTTACCTAAAGATTTTGAGATAGTTTGAAAACCGCCTTACCATTTTCCAGATGGGCTGGTTATGAAGGCCAGACAGATGATTCCAGCAGACCTGTGTTCTCTTCCATTGAACTTGAAAGTCTTTGTCAGTTAGATGGGCCATGTTATGCTGCAGTGACAAACATTTCCCAAATCTCAGCTGCTTAATACAAAAGTCTATTTCTCACACTACACACACAGAGTGGGGTCCTCTGCACACATTAATCACTCAAGGTCACAGGTTAACAGAGGCTTCATTTCAGTATGACCACCATGGGTGGGTGGGAAGAAAGGGGACATGACGAATTGCACAGTGGCTTTTAAGGCTTCACTCAGAAGTGATGCACAACTATTCTGCTTCTGTAGCATCACCCAGATCAAGGTTAACTTGAAAGTTAGAGAGGATGGTCAGTCCTACCAAAAGAGAAAGAAATGTCCAATGATCTTACTCTTAACACCCACTGTGCACGTCCAAGACCCAGGCCCGGGAACCAATCATTATAGGGCAGGGATGTAGGACTTAGGGAGCTCTGCAGTGTCCAGGGACATCTAGGGTGAAGTAGGTTAAGTGCCCAGTATGTGCCTGAGAGATGGGAGGTGCTCAGTAACCACAGCATTACCTGGCCAAAGGATGATGAGAGAAGAAGAGACGGGGATGTCAGAAGGGATCTAAAAGGTCATTTAGCCAAATCCCCTATAGCAGAAATGAATAAAAGAGAAAGTAAAATGAGGAAAGGACAGATGGATAGGAAGTGGGCAAGTGGGAGGAAAGACCCTTCCCTTGCCAAGCAGAAACCCTGCCATTTAGGGGAGTCTCTTGATATTCTCTCTCTCTCTCCTTTGGTAGAAAGCAAAAAGTACCATTCCCTCTTCTGCTGCCTGTAGTGGCAGGTGTCCCACGAGAGGGGACTGTTTTCAAAGATCTCAAGAGACAATTTTCATGTTTGACATGGAGAAACTGTGACTGGGGGTGTCCCTATGGCCCCCCTGTATGCCCTGCCTTGGTTAGTGAGACAAGGCTCCACCTTGGCTGACCTTTGGGTTTGAACCCAAGGGGATCAGAGGCCACTTCATATTGCCCTTGACTAACTGGCCCTCACCCAGACAGGTGGGGAACATGCTCAGCTGTGCTCAGGACAATTTCTAAAGAAGCATCTGGACCTTCTTTAGGAAACTGTGGTGGACAGTTCCCCAATAGCTCTAATGAAACCTACTCTGACCCTATTAATGGCCATGTGACTTGCTTTAGCCAACACAACATTGGTAAGAACGATGCGAGCAAAGGCCTTAAAGCTCTTGTGCATGAGGACATGACCTCTTGGGATGTTCCTCGTGAAGCCAGATGCCAGGCTGTAAAGATAGGTTCAGGTGAGAATGATGGGAGGCCACAGCAACGAGCGGGCCCAGCACCAGCTAAGCTCCCAGCTGCAGGAGTGTCCCAGATGCCGCATGAGTGACCTCAGCTCTCCCACGTGGAGTAGAACTTCCCAGGAGAGCCCAGTCAATCCCCAGAATCAAGAGAAATATGTGCATCACTATGAAAGTTTTGAGACAGACTATGTTATGGTCCATTATTTCACTTCCTAGAAACACAGTTGACAGTGTCCTTTTCGTCACCCCTGCCAAGTTTCAGCTCGCTCAGCTTATCTGTATTGCTGGGAGGGCTTCCTTTGTTCCCATCCATGTGGATTTTACATTTCTTGATTTTTGTGTATCTCAAAACTTTTCTAATGATCCATGTAATAAATAACATCCATATAAACACATCCATAAATGACAGCAGAACTTGTGGTGCTATTATAGAGAGACACACAAGGTGGCTGAGTTGGGCCCCTTACCCAGGGTGGGCCTTTGAGCAGGTTCTTTAAGCACAGATAGTTCAGCAGGCAGAGGCGTGTGGCTGGGGAGGCCTTCCAGCCAGGGGGAGCAGCATGTGCAGAGACAGAGTGTGGATCAGTCAAGTGCAGTAGGCGGCCTACAGGAACCATGTCACAGCTGGAACATCTGTACACAGCGGCACATGGAGAGCCTGGAGCCAGAGAGGCTGGGGAAGCAGGCCAGGCTATTCAGGGTCCTGCACGCCAGGAGAGGGACCGTGAACACAATCTAGAGCTCAACAGGGATGAGGGTTTGAAACCTGACCAGCGCAGGATTAGACTGATATTTTCCAACATGTCCCTCTGGCTCCTGAGCAGAGAAAAGATTGGAGGGGATGAGTCTGCAGGCAGCTGGCAGGAGCCTGAACCACACATTCACCCATTCAACACGTTTCTGCTGAACACCTACTAGGTCCCAGGCACTGTTGTGGGTGTTCAGTACAGTTCAGAACAGTAGGATGAAAGCAGGGGACACATCTAGAGGCATTTGGGTGGCAGTGTGGGAGGCAAGTGAGGAGCAGAAGTCCAGGGTGACCCCTGAGGGCTGCAGCTGGCCTGACTGAGGGATGGATAGAGGTGTCACTTGCTAAAAGGGAAACAGGAGGATCAGCTTTGAAGGACAACAGTGACTTCTTAGACGTGTTGAGTTTGAGATGTCCGTGGAGCCCTCTCCTGGCCTGGCTGTTGTTGCCAAACATTGTCCCTGCCTGCAACTGTTCCTGGACTGAGTCTTCTCCCTGATAGAGTTCTTTGGTGGCAGGTGTGAGAAGGGGAACGCTCCAGGCATCTGCACCGTCAGTGGGCTGGGAAAGACCTGTGGGAATTTGCTTGTTGAGAGGAGATGGGAAGGAAGAGGAGAGACCAGGTGGCTGAGAAAGCTGGGGAAGGTGGACTTGGACAGCCATGGAGCAAGGAAGAAGACTGGCCTTCTAGCCTAAACTTTCTGTCTGCTAATGGGACTGATAAAATCATGGAAGATTAAACTAGACAATTCAAGTAGCGGATCACTAAGTGAAGGATGTATTTGTTTGTATCAGCTTGTCAGACCCATGAAGCAGAGCTGGGGCCCCGGCAAAGGTTTGGGGGGTGCCTATTCAGCTGTAGGCTAATTTAAGAGTCTTACAGGGCCAGGTGCCCCCAGGAGGGAGCCCAGGCAGGAAGGAGAGGGCTGAGAGGCAAGGGGTGGAGGACAGAAGGGGTCCTCAAGGACAGGCAGTGGCCCCCTGGGCCCATCAGGATCAGCCTCACACCTGCCTTCCCCAGCCCTATACGCCCGGTACCAGACACATGGGGCTGTCACCCATCTGCTTCGTCTTCTGGAGCTGGTGCAAGGAGGGTGTGGGGGGTGTGAGGATGGGCTGAGACTTCCAAGAGGACCTCAAGGGAGGGCATGGGTAAGGGGACTCAGAGAGCACGGGACAGCCTGGGCACTCTAGGGGTGAAGGGCCATCTCTGTGTCAGGAAGATGTTCAGTAGGGAGCCTACTTGGAGGCCAAGCCTGCCCCACCTGGCCTGGCTCCTACCTGGGCCTTAGGCAGCCTGCTCTTGGGCATGGGGAAGTGACTAATCCCCCAGCACCAACACTTCAGAGATGCCCAGCTCCAAAGTACCCAAAGATAGACTGGGTTAGCCAACACTTCCCCACCACCTCAAAATACAGACTTTCCAAGAAAACCACCCCAACCCTGAGTTCAGGGCAGGTCCTCAAGAGCTGGATAGAGACACCTGGCCCCAGTTTCCATAGCCCAGCATTGGCCAGGTCCCTGGGGACACAGTCTCCAACAAACCCCACCTGCCCCTCCCCCTGCCTGGGGAGTACCTGTGACAAAGGGGACCTGCATCTCCTCCCTAACACCTCCCCTTCTCCCCACAACCCTGCTTTCATCCCATTTCTGATTTTAACATGAAGGTCAAATCTGTCTGGGGGCCAAGATGATGCAGCGTGAGAGACTTTTCAGGTGCTTCCAACATCTCAGGTCTCGGTTTCATTAGCACGTGCACTCTGATCTCAGGGGCCAGGACTAATCCTCTCGCCCACTCTGGCCCCCAGAGCATCACAGGTCAGTTCTGCTGGGATGCCTCCACCAGGGTCTGTCTATGGGAATCCCGAGAAAGCCCGCCCTGACCACACCTCCTCTTTCCCTGCACCTACCTGTGGTTCCTCCTTCTGGCTCCCACCTTCCATTCTCTGACCCAGGTCTCAGGTTTGGTCAGGGCAGGGCAGCCTTCCCCAAGGGGTCTTGAGCTCCCAAGAGCACACCCGGGTCTTGGTCACAGCGGTAGGGGAGGCTTTTTGCCAGGTGCTGTGCTTAGTGTGGAGTTTGCTCTGCCTCACTGAATCTTCACTCAGGCCCTATGAGGCGGACCCTGAGACCACCCCCACTTTACTGATAGGGAAACTAGGCTAAGACTTGACGGGCAGTCATGGGAGCAGGGCTCTGATTGGCCTGGCCCAGAGAAGAGGAGTGGGTGGGGCTGGTCAGCTGTACACAGGCTCTGCCCAGTGCCCTCTGCCCAGAGCTCACTGCAGCCCCCAGCTCTGTTCCACCTGCTGTTTCAAGCTTCAGCTTCCATTTTCTGAAGGTCCCTGGCCAGGCGGGGACTCCTCTCAGGGCATGATGGAAACTGGGCTTTCTCTGAGCTGTATCCCACTCACATCGGTGCCCAGCTGCCGGGAGCTGAGTGGCCACTTGCTCTCAGACTTCAAAGGTTTGTGTTTCAAAAACTCCAATCTCTGTTAACCACATCACTCATCCCCCAGAAACACCTCAGGGTGGCCCATGGGCCCTGGACAATCTGTCCCACCTCACCAGCTGTGCTCATTCTCCCAGCCCCCACATGCTAGCTCCTCCCACATACAGAGTTCTCGCTCCTCAAGGTCATGACACATGCAATGTCCTCTTCAGGACAACTCCATTCATTCCCCAACTCTTCTCGGGGAGACCAACCCTGAACTCCACAGTGGATCTCACAGCATCTCATCACATCTGACATTTTAATGGCCACTCATGGGTGTGAGAGTGAACTCCATGCATAGGGGCCCTATCTTGTTACCCTCAAGCCCAGCACAGTGCCTGGGGACATTAAGTATAGGACATTAAGGCAGGAGGGAGAGGCCATGCTTGAATGAAGGTCGGGAAATCCTGCCCACAGAACTGGCCTCTGTGCTTACATCCATGTGGGCCAGGGCAGGAAGGGCCTTCCTGGGGATGGGAGCAGACTGGGCACAGGGGACAGGGAGGTCTGGTTATTGTCCCCAGAGGACAAATGAGGGACCTGAGACTTAGCTGGGTTGCATGAGTTGCCTGAGCTTCCCCAGTTAGCAGCAGAACTTGAGTTCAAATTCGTCAGTCTGATTCCCAAGATCACATTGCTCACTGCCCTGCCATGCTGGCCACTGGCCATACTGTCCTCTGGTTGGAGTCCATGGGGTGACTCAGAAGGAAGAGCCTGAGTTTTGGGGTCAGTAGCTTCTCCCCCCCAAAAAACCCCAATACTCCAGGCTGAGCCCCAGACCACAGCTACCAAGGACACAGGTCAGAATTTAGGGTGAAGAGAGGCTCTGCCCAGCAGGGGGTGTGGCCTAGCCTGGCCGGGCGTGGAGACCTCTGGATGGGGGCTCCTCTGTGCTGCCACAGCCCTTTTGTTCTCTCATTTTTTAAATGGGACCAACTATGCTTAACTTGAATAGTTCTTATCAAATAAAGAAGTGGAAATGAAATGCAAAGCGACCTGCCAATGTAAATTGCTGACATACTAATATTTTTATCATAATGACTATTAGGGATACCATCAGTTCCTGATTCTCACTGCACATTATGCTTTTATTGCTTGGGGCATATCAGACTAGGGTGTGGGGAGCAGGGGTGCATTTCCTCCTGGCAGCAGCAGTCCTAGCCAGGGGCCACCTGGGGAGCTCTGTGGGAGCAGGACTCAGCCTCATCACCCCCAACACCGCCTATCTGTCCATGTACATTGGCCCATCACCTTGCTCCGAATTCTAGGTCTCTGTGATTCTTGGCTATTCCTTCTTTCATCCACTCAGTACCCTTTGCTGACTACCCAGCAGGTGCAGGGTTTTATGTCAGGGTGACCCAGAATACCCAGTTCCCGTGCTTGTGGGATCCCCGGCTACTGAGGGACACAGAAGACAGCAGCCAAGGAGCCAAGGCTATGAATGGGGAGCAGCACAGAGGCCCTGACCCAGCCTCTCTGCAGCTGGTAAGAGCTGCAGCTGCTATTTGCAGGACCCTCCAACTCCCCTGCGTGGATCTCACTTCCTCAGCAGCAGTCACTTGGGAGTCTGGAGTTTCAGGATGCACGAGCCAACAGTCTAGATCCTGGGGCGATGGTTCCCCCCTGACTCTGTATCCCTCAGCACCTGCATCCCTGCCCTCCGCCAGCCCCTATTAACCTTGGGCTGCTCCTCTGGGGACTCTCCGGGTTTTCCCATTAGAACAGCCTTGGGGGAATTCAGTCCCCCCAATAAACATTTATAATCATAGAGTGTGTGCTGAGAGTTGGCAGAATGCAAATTTTCTTAAAAATAAGAGACAGGATCTTGCTGTGTTGCTCAGGCTGGACTCAAACTCCTGGGCTTAAGTGACCTTCCTGCATCAGCTGCCCAAGTAGTTGGTAAGCCACTGTTGCTGGAAGACGAGGCCTGCAGGAAAGAAAGAACACCCAAACACCCATGTTTAAAAGCAGGAGGGCTTTATCTCAGCCAGCACTCCCCGACTGGCTCTGCCTTTCCCCTTTTATCTCCAGTCAAGGGCTCTTTGTCCACAGGTCCCCTTCTCACTGGTCAGTTTGAATTAAGCTGGAGAAGGCGGGCACAGGCTTTTACAGAAGCAGAAGCAAGCATTAGTTTCCAGGTCCCAGGAAATTAAGTTTCTACAAATTCCTACGAGCTGAGTCGCTGTGTGGAGGACTTTGTAGGTGCTCCCCTGGGGCTTTTGTGAGAAGACCTTACTTTTCCTTACTTTTCCCAGGTATCCTCTCTCACCACTATGCCTGGCTCAAAAAGCCAACTTTGATCTCAGCCACAGCTGCCCTAGGTAAGTAGAATTACTACTCCCCCCATTTAACAGATGAGAAACTCAAGGTTCCATTCATTCATTCATCTCTGCCCAAGTGTGAGGGGAGGAATAATGACCATGCAATCAGGACCACTGCCCCATGGGGGCACCAGGACACTAAATGAGTCATTGGATGGGGGAAGAGGGAGGAAAAGGGGCCCTGGGAGTGCAGACTATGGGAGGGGGCTGAGACCTGGAGGAAGAGGGGTGGCAGCCAGATAAAGGAAGGTCAGGTTAGACAGACAGCAGCACAAATTAGTAATTTGCCCAACAACTGGAACCCAGTAGACTCCACACCCAGTGCTCTTCCCACAATATCACACTGCCATGCTGAGGCCCTGCCCTGGACACCAGGAAAGACAGGTCCACAACTGTGCCTTGAAGGTCTACATACCACAATGGGAGCCCAGAGGGAGTTTGCCTTGGGAAGGCTGGAAGGCCTGGAGGGCTTCACCGAGGAGGTGACTATAAACCAGACTTGGGAAGATGGGTAGGAGTCTGTCAGACAGAGATGGAGTGTCCATTAAGAGAGAGCAGGTTATGCAAAAGCTCAGAGATGAGAATGTGATTAGTCCTTGGGAGCCTCCCCATGGGGAGATGAATGAAGGAAGATGGCATGTGGCTAGCCCTCAATCCCTGTGGCTCCATCAGGATGTGAAGAAATCGGGTAGAAGGAGAAAGAACTGGAATTGAGGAGGAGAGCTGGGAGCCGGCTCTGCCGCAGGGGAGGAGACCAGCTGCCAGTAATTGAGGCGCTGTGGGCTCCTCCATTCATTCCTGCCTCTCTCAGCGCTGATTAGCAATTGTTCCTCCAGCTTCTTAAGAGGCCAGGGGATTGCAAGGAGGGGCGGCGGCACCCGCAGAAGCTGCCGGGCTTCTGTAGAAGGATTCAGCCGCAGTTGGGAGGGCACAGGAGGCTCGGCCTCAGACACCTATCCCCAACCCCTCTGTGCCTCCTCCCTTTCCAACCAAACCTGGGGGATGGGGAAGCGAAAAAGAGCCTACAAATGCAGAGACACACTAGAGCACATTCTGAGGCAGCGACATTTAAAACCATGGAGTCAAGAGGCAAATGGCACGATAGAAAAAATCCTTGGATCCTCAGACGAGCCTGAGTTGGCGTTTGATCTCAGGACACACTTGCTGTGTGGCCTCAGGCCAGCAGCCTAATCTCTCTGAGCCTCAGGTTTCCAGATAAGGTTGTTGAGAAGGTTTAAGAAGGCAATGCTGGCACAGAGGTTAGCAAACTCAACAAATGAGCAATTGACAAGACTTAGGGAACTCAAGGTCTACCTCCATTTTCAAATGTAGGTAGGGATGTCCTGGACAGAGAGGGGCCTGATGAGGAAGGGAGGCAAGGACTGGCCAGCACAGCAGAGAAGAGAGGGCAGCCCCTCACCAGCCCCTAGCACCCTGGGCATGACACACATAATGATAGAGAAATGATTAACTCATAGTCTTCCTGTAACGACTAAATCATCTCTCTCTCTGCCCGCTTTCTTTCTCTGCCTGGCAGACTTACTAGCAGTCAGGCCCCCTGTGGATTTCCCTTTTCACAAACTGCTAAAAAGGGAAAACAAAAAGGAATTGTAAATTCTTTCTCTTTACAGTCCTGGCTCTCTGCCTTGCGGAATGTGTTCCTATAGCCTCAAGGGTTCCCGAGTCATCCCTAAGACAATGGGGCGTGGGCTGAGTCTGGCCTCAGACCCTGGACTAAACGACCTCTCAGAACAGAAGCAGCAACAGGGTCGAAACACCTGAGAAGTCTGACTCCAACAGCGAAGACGGCTGCTTAGCATCCTGCTGGAGGCAAAGGGACAAGTTTCTCAATCCCTTGTGAATTTGGGGGCAATTACTTTTTCTCTTCATCTCCCTTAAATTGGGCTAGCCACTGGGCCTCAAGGCGGGCATTCTTCCTTTCTTTATTTGGGATGCCATGGGGCTCTCTTTTCTCTCTCTCCTTCCTCACTCTTTTTCCTTCTTTCACTCTCTCTCCCCTTCTAAGAAGATAAAGTCTATACTTTCGTGGCCTAGAAAAGTTCTTTTCTCATCCGCACGGAATACCTACTGAGCTTTCCATCCTAACACACACCTCAGCTGCAGCAGCCAGGTCTCTCCTGCCTCTCTCTGTGACGTCCCTCTGTGGCCGTCCTTGTCCCCATATCTGTCTCATGAGCCTGTCTGTCCCTCCCTCTTCAGATCTCTCTGTGTCTCTATGAATGCCTCTTCTTGTTTCTGTGTGTTCTGCTGTGTCTCTGACTATGTCTCTGTCTATCTCTGTCTTGGTTTCTGCCTCAGATTCTGTTTTTCTCTCATTCTTTCTCTTGTCTTTTTTTTTTTGATCGAGTCTCACTATGTCGCCCTCAGTAGACTGCAGTGGCGTCACAGCTCACAGCAACCTCTAACTCCAAACTCTTGGGCTTAAGCAATTCTCTTGCCTCAGCCTCCTAAGTAGCTGGGACTACAGGCACCTGCCACAAGGCCTGGCTATTTTTTGTTGTTGTTGTTGTTGTTGTTGTTGTTGTTGTTGTTGTTGTTGCAGTTGTCACTGTTCAAACCTGCCTGCTTTGGTGTATGTGGCCAGCACCCTACCCACTGAACTACGGGCACCAAGCCTCTCTTGTCTTTCTTTGTCACCTCCTGTTCAGCCAAAACCAGACTGTCTGACTCTAAGGATCAGAAACCTACCACTTTCTTCAAAATATTCCAACACTCCTCTACCCCAAGTCTTGGTCGTGGTGGTGACTCTGATGTTGGGAGGAAGATGGGCCCTGCACCCCCTCTGCTATGGAACTAGTCTTGGTAAAAGCAGAAGGCTGCCCTTCTAGATATGACTAGCTCCTGCACAGCCGCCATGTGCTTGACGGAGAAGTAGGTGTCCTCGCTGCCCTCCTTCCTTGCTATGGCTCGGTTCATGAGGCCCTGTGAACTTGGACTCAGCTCCCCTCTTCCCGCCCTACCCGGGTCAAGGCTCGTCCTCTTCATCCGGTGTGCAGAGCAGATCTCTGAGGCTGGTGCCTTCCACCACCACCACCGCCCCACCATCCCGTCCCTCCCTCTATCACAGGGTGAGCTTCTGACCAGCTGCTCCCTGCTCTAGAACCTGTGGCTCCCACCTCCTTCAAGATAAGCTCATACCTGCTCACTGGATCCTTCAGCACCCACCTGCCCAGCTGCCCACTCCCTGTGCAGTCATGATAGGCTTCCACGTGCCCTAAGCCCCCTCTGCTCTCTCCCGACCCTCATCTTGGCATTGCTGTTCCTTCCAGTTGGCATTTCTGCTCCACGCCTCTTCTTGACCCTCAAAGCCAGCTCCTCAGGAAAACATGCGTCATTCTCAGCTCCATACTCCCTGAACGCTGGCTGCTGGTCCCTCTGCATAATTCTGGTCCCTTTACCTAACCCCAGTCACTCTCCCTAACCCTGGCCTGACCCAGTCCCTCTGCCTCAGCCTAGTTACTCTGGCTCGTTTCCATCACACTGTAAGCTCCCTGTTTCTGGGGCTGAACAGAGCAGGCCCCAGTGCTTGGGAAGATGGGTCCACTGGACCCTGGGGGTGTCTGTCTGCAGCCCCTCCTTCTAGCCATCCCAGGACAGAAGCTTCCTGCCAGGCCAATTTACCTCTGCCAGAGCCCTGAGGCACCTGGCCCAGGGTCCCTGAGGGATGAAGACATCTTCTCCCTGGCTGCTGCCCAGACAGTGACCCCAGGGCTGCTATCCGGTCAGCAGTAATTCCAGCTCATTTGGAGCCACCCTGCACCCCCACAGAGGTCCCTGAATTGGTGAACCTGTGGGAAAGGTGCCATTGTGGTTGTGATTGAGTTTGAGGTACAGGGAGGAGGGAGGACAGTTTGCTGGGAATGGATACACCAGGGCCTGCCATGAGCCTCTGCGGCCTCGTGCCAGTCACCGCAGAGAGGCTGGGGGCTGGAGGGAAAGGCTGGGGTGGGCAGGTCCAGTCTGGGCCGGGCTCCTGACCTTGGGCTAGTGACCTTCTCTTGGAGTTCTATTTCTCCATTGTCTCACAAAGGGCTGGGATCCACTGGTCTCTCTGATGCTTGCAGCTCCCCCAAAGTCTGCTCTTTGGTTAACCTCAAGCCTAAATAGCCACCTTCTGCCTCACCAAAGCCCCTGTGTGCAGGAACAGTGCACTGGGTGGGGACTGACGCTGAGGTCATGAGGCTCCGCTCCACTCTTGGTCTCCCAGAAGCTGGCACTCAACCCCAGGCGGCGCTGGCCTTGCCAGGACTCACCTAGAGGGAGACGCTGAGGACTGTAGAACACAACGTTGGAGCCCCCAGCTCAGCTTTGAACCCTGATTTTGTTACTTTTCAGTCAAGTTACCTTTGGACCCGGGCTTCTCAACCTCAGGACTGGTAACATTCTGGGTTAACTAATTCGGGGTCACAGGGGTGTCCTGTGCATTGTAGCGTGTTTAGCAGCATTCTTGTAGCACCCACCCCCCAAGATGTAACAATCACAAATCTCTCCAAACATTGACACATGACTCCCCAGAAATCAAATTCCCTGGTTGAGAATCATTGCCGTAGGCAAGTCACTGAGTTTTCTTTCCTTGGCCCTAGTTTTCCCATCTGTAAAATGGGAAGTAATAGCAAAAAGGACAAAAGCTAACTTATAGTAAGTACTTACTGAATGTGAGAAATTATTAAGTTTTTATGTTTTAATTCATCGTATCTTTACTGCCGCTCTAAGGGTAGATATTATTCTCCCCTTCTTTCTTTCCAGGCGAGGAAATACAGACATTCAGAAGTTGAGTGGCTGCCCAAGGTCACACAGCTAGGAAGAGACAGATTCTAGCAAGGCTGCCTGGTTGGAACCCCAGGCCCACAGCCTTTATACCTGACCTGTAGGGCAAGTTCAGGGTTGAATGAGGCAACCCATGGATTGCACTTTGTATTATGTCTGGAATTGTCTCTGCGTTCCATAAATGGCATCCTTAGCCTCTGCAACCCTCTACAACCCAAATGCTGACCTTTTGCATCTCCTGTCATTTCTGAGTCAGCTTGATGTTGGAGCTCCTACTCTGTGCCAGAGTCATAGCATTCAATCCTGTGAGAAAGAAATAACGGACAGGCGCAGAGTGACACTGCCAGGTGTGGGTGACCACTGGCCATGAGGCTGCTCCATCCCAGCTCTGCCACTCATTTGCTGTGTGTCCTTGGCTGAGTTACCTAACCTCTCTGTGCTCTGCTTCCTTCCTCTGCCTAATAGAGATAATAGTACTTGCCTACAGGATTGTCATGAAGGTTAAATAAGAAAGTGTCTACAAAGCACTTCTTTAAAACAGCACTAAGCACAAAAGAAGCATTCAAAATGTTACCAGTTGTTATTTTTATCATTATTTACAGCAATTTGGTATTAGGCAATGCTGACCCCACTTTCTGTCTCTGGGGAACAAACAGGCAGAACTGAGTAACTGCTTCCCCTTTGGCTGGGGTGTGAGCTCCTCTGTTGCCACACAACCCCCCCCCCACCACCACCCCAAAGACCCAGGCTGAGGCCCTTAAAAGGGCAACCCCATGCAGGGGCCCAGCTCTTCCTCACTATGTGACTTCGGACAGTGATTCCGCCTGTCTGGGCCACTTTCCTTCCTTACAAAATGGAAGCACAGAACCTTGAAAACACCGTGCTGAGGGATAAAGAGGCACACACAAGATACACAAGGCCACGTATTGTGTGATTTCATTTACAAAATGCCCAGAATAGGCAAATCCATCGGGATAGAGAGTAGATTAGGGGTTGCAGGGGCTGAGGGAATGAGGAGAGACGGCTAATGGGTATGACGTTTCTTCTGGGGCGACAAAAATGTTCTGAGCTAGAAAGTGGTGATGGCAGCACAACCTTGTGAATGCAGGCTCCAGCGTTGCTAAACTGCAGGGATACGTGAATGCATCGTCAGGTGACTTGGTCACTGTGCAAACGTCACAGAGCACACTCACTCAGACTGGGCAGGACAGCCAGCTGCACCCCCGGGCTGCAGAATACTGAATACTGCAGGCGGTTGTAACACAGGGGCAAGTGTTCATGTAGCTAAACACTTGACAGTGCTGTGGCTCACACTTAACAATCCTAGCACTTTGGGAGGCCAAGAATGGAGAATCTCTTGAGGCTGGGAGTTTGAGACCAGTGTGGGGAATAGCAAGACTGTTTCTAGCAAAAAAAGAAAAGATTGAAGAAAAATTATCCAGGTATGGGAATACACATCTATAGTCCTAGCTACCCAGGAGGCTGAGTCAGAAGGATCACTTGAGCCAGTTTGAGGCTGCAGTGAGCTATGATGATGCCACCCCACTCAAGCCCAGGTGACAAAGGAAGCCCGTCTAAAACAAAATTGAATTAAATAAATAAACATCTAAACATAGGAAAAGTACAATAAAAATGAAGTATTATTATCTCACGGGCCCACTCTCACAGGTATAGTCCATCACTGACTGAAACCTCATGAGGCGGCAGGTGACTGTATACTTAAAACTAATAAATTGTTTATTTTTAAATGGCCAGTTATATCGTAGGTGAATATACCTCAGTTTTTTAAATTCCAAAATAGGAGTCCCAATGCCCACCTGGCAGGGGAGGAATGGGCTGTCAGAACCAGTCCCACAGTCAGCACCAAGAGATGGTCCCGAGGCAGCCCAGCCACTGCTCACTTGGCACCTCTGAATTGGGGCAGCTTCCTGGCTGTTTTCCAGGTTTCCTGCCCTCCTATATATCTGTACCCTCCAAGGGCAAGGCCACAGCCAGCCCTGGCTCTGATCAAGTACTCTGCAGGGCAGGTTGGGATGGCTTCCTTGCAGGTAACAGCTGGCCCTGAAGTCCCAAGGAGACCCCAGACCCAGGGTGAGTTCAGGCCCCGTGAATCCCCCCAGCTGCTCCTGGCATGGGTCTGTTCATTTCTCCCTGGGAGGCCACACCCACGACCCCTCCCCTAGGAGTGTCCCATCCCCTCTCACTGTCTGTCTGCAGAGGCCCGTGCTACAGGGGACAAGGGCTCAGCGCTAGAGCTGTAGGACCCTGTCCACAGGTACCGACTTTCCTCGGCTCAGACCCAGCCCTGGGCACCCAACCTGCTGAGCCCAGTGGCCCAGCTCCCACTGTGCCTGGCCCTATCTGAATTGGATCATGCCCTGCACCTCACTCCCCTCTCCAGAATCTTCTATATGTGCTGCAACTCCCAGGACATGAGACATTTAGCTGCATCACCCAAGGTGGTTCCCAAGACACCTTCCACTGCTGTGGGTCCAAGAAAAGGTGATCTTCTCTCCCCCCAGAACCCCCTCACCTGCTGGGGAGGCAGAGCACCTGTCTCCACCTGCTCTGAGCACCAGGGAAGCCTGGAGGGGTGATCTGTGCTCTGAGAAGAGCTTGTTTCCCCGTGGATCTGCATGTTTTTGCAAATTCACCTATGAACTTACCAGTGCTCATGTGCTACAGCCTGTGTGTGCATGTGCATGTCTGTGTATGCATGTTTGTCAGCACAGGGATCTGTGCACACTCGTAGAAGGGCTATCTTTCTACCTATATGCGTGTTCCTGACTGTGCACGCATGTGCCTTTACGGACTCACCAGTGTTCACACACTGGCGTATCCCTGACCACACCTGCATGTTGTCCGTATGTGAGGCGGTGTCTGAACCTCCTGGTGCTCGTGTCTGCTCTTGTGTGGCTGAGCTTGTTTGCACCTGGCTAAACGGAAGGGCTGTGCTAGTGTCCCCTGCACCGATGCATCTGCCTATGTGTTCCTTCTGTGCGTGCAGAGCCAGGAAGCACAGCCAGGCAGCACAGACGTGAGGACCGTGGCCCAACCCTTCGAGACTTGCCATGAGCCCAGACTTCAGCACCCACTAAACACACACACACACCAGTAGGAGCCAGTGACCCACCATGGAAGGCACAGGTGGCAGAGAGTGGGACTACACTAGTATCACCTTCACTGGCAAGGCCACCCAGCTCTGTCTGTGCTCCGGAGATTTTGGAGCCTTGAGGGCCCAGACAAGCTCCAGGTTCTAGGCTCCTCAAAGTTCCTTGGAAGCCAAAACCTAGAGGGAACTGCATGAGGCAACCAGTGAGCCCAGGGACCAGGAGCAGTTTGGGGGCGTTCTAATGGGCCCTATCCCAAACCAGCCTATTCTCCATATTCTCCTAGGGCTCCCAGAGTGGAGAGAGCCACAGATGGGAGGGCTGCCCACAGGCACACAGATGCAGGTGTGAGGGTGCATGCAGGTGGGTGAGGGATCAGAATAGGGAGGGGGATGCTCCTGTCTAAAGAGTCTCCAGCTCCCCCAGGCCCATGGACTCCAGCAGCAGGTGCCACAGGCTGAGGTTCAGATGAGAGTGGCAGGTGAACTTGGTGGGTGGGTGCCAGACCACCCCTTCCCATCCCAGCTTGCCCTGATCTCAGGTGCAGCTCCCCTCAGGAAGGCTACACCTGCCAGCTCCCTGCACTGACCCCAAGCTCCTGCAGCACTTGGCACTTAAGGACTAAGCTCAGGGCCCCCCTGGGAAGGAGAGGGCCTCGGAGAGCCACCTCGGCCTGACACCTGGGAGGTGATGGGCTGGTAGGAGTTTGGAACCTCAAGTTCCCACCCAGGGTGGAACTCAAAAAGGTGAGGGAATGACAGCCCAGAGACAAGAGAGGAATTATGCAGGCTGTGTGCATATTCAACCCTAGTTCCCCTGGAGACTCAGTGGACTCCAATAGTCTAAACTGTCCCCACAGGACTGGGCTGCTGAAGACAGGTAGGAGGCAGGGTTGCCTGACCCTCTTTACCCAATTGGCAGGGCTGCCCTGGGCCTGTTAGATACTGCCCGGAATTCTGGAGAGGTTTTCCCCCCAAAGCCCAGGAAGGGGTAGCCCCCTTGCCCACGTCACACAGCAGGAGCGTGGCATAGGCCAGCCATCCCATGGCTACCCTCCTGTGCTCTGAGCTGGCTCAACTTCTGTGAGGAAGGAGTCCTCCAGGCAGACACTGTCTCCCCAAGTGGACACTCCTGCTAAGGCTCTGATTCTGACTCCTTGCCACCCCACCAAAGGAGTCAACTAGGGCCGTACTTTGTCCAGTGTGGCAGCGAGACTCTAGCCCTGCCTGCTCATCCCTGGCTGAGGCTGCCAGAAGCCTCCACACCCCAGCCTCTCTGAAGATCTAGAACCGACTGTCCTGACTTTTACATTGCCACTTCCCTCAGCCTGCACTAGAGAGCCAGGGACCTATAGGACAGCTCTGGGAGGTGTCCAGGGCTAGGTCAGGACTGCCACAGAGGACTGGGAGTGGAGAGGTGTGGAAGACATGCCCCTGTCCTCTCTGGGCTTCATGTCACATCTGAACAATGGATAAAAGGGCTGGGAGGGGTCACCTGGAGGGGTGACCAGGAAGGAAGGTGCCCTTTTATCCATTGTTCAGATGTGACATGAAGCCCAGAGAGGACAGGGGCATGAACGCAGCACACGGGTTAGCAGTGGGCAGAACAAGGAGCCCACACTCTGGCCTCATAGCAGGTGCTCTGCCCATAGGAACAGACAAGAGGGGCAGAGAATAGACACCCTCCCCCCAACACTCCCCATAGAAGGAAACCAGAGGCCTCCTTCAGAGACTGTCATTGTAGACAAGTTTAACCAAAGTTCTTGGGATCAGCTGGTCTGCGTCTGTGTTCTCTTGCTCACATCCTGTGTCTGCGCCATTCACACTTACTATAGTCAGCTGGGGATGGGGGGCTGTCACACAGGGCTGGATGGGCAATGGGAGATACAAAATGAAGAGGATCCCCAACAGGGTTTAGGAGAATACGGTGTCCAACTGCTCCACTTTGCAGGGGGATAAAAAATGAGACGTGGGGAACCTAACAAGACACCACAGGTGAATATAGCTCCTAGAAATCCAGTGCTTAGATGCAGAAGCCTGGGCCATAGCCTGACCTGTTCTTATGCTACCCTCTTGTGGTCGGAGGAAGAATCGCCACCCAGCAGAGCAGCTGCTCCCTTGCCTGGGGTCCACCATGGGTTGGAGCCCTTTCTCCTTCCTAGTTCAGCTCACCTCAGCCCTGCCCCAGGATCCTACCTTTCCTCCCTGTATCTCAGTCCTGAGGATCCTCGCTGGCACAAAGCACCTAGATTTGCCCATCCAAGGCTGGTCCCATGGGCAGGGACACCTGGAGGGGTGACCAGCTTAGTAAAGCTGAGCAAGCACCTGTACCAGGACCCACTGGGCAGCCCACGGTCACATCCAGGGACTGACTTTAGACCTCACCTTGCTGGCTATGATGTGCCACATGACCAATCACATCCTTTCCTTGGCCCCAGGGACACTGCACTCTCCTGTTTTCCTCCTACCTCCGGACTGTTCTCAGACTTGTGTGTGCTTCTTACTCCCCTCTGTCCTTGATTGTTGGTGTTCCCCAAGGATTTGACCTTCTTACTTTTGCCTGGATTGGGAGCTGGGTCACCTGGCAAGCAGGCAGATGTCTTAGGGCACCCTTTGCTCAGGAACACCAAACAAGGAAGACAGGGAGGGACATCCATTTGGTGATAACAAAATGTTTGTAATAAATGTGCGTAAATGTTACATCTTGCAATTCAGTCTCCTTCTTTCTGACTCACAGAGGTGGAGTGAGCACCATTACCTTTTCATTGATCCAGGTTCCCAAGGTCCCTGCCTGGGTGACCTCACCTGCTCATGGCTTTGACTACCTGTCAATCAACTGCCTCCCAGACACCTGTCCCCTTGGCTCTCAGGCTCCACAGGTCCAACCCACATTACCCTCAATGCCTCTCATCAGCACTGGGGTCCTCCAAGGTAACTTTACCATCCCGGCTCCCTCCCCAGCTCCCTCCCCACCACCAGTCCTTCACTACTACCTTAGTCCTCTCAGCCAATCTCTTACTAGCTCTGGAATCAGGGCCCCACCCTGACCCAGCCCACTGCTGGCCGGCTGCCTCAGCCTCTTCCCCTCAGGTGGTGCACACATTCCCATCTGCCCTTGCAGCTTCCCTATCTGAGGCAGTCTCCAGGCATCTGTCCCCCAAAATAAAGTCCACACTCTTCACACTGGTCTTGAGGACCACCCAGGGGTGGCCTGGACGCCCTCCATGGCCTCATCTCCCACCACCCAAGATCTCACCCTGTGCTCCAGGCATGAGATGCCCTCCCAGTTTGACTGATGAAGACACCAAACAGGAGGGTAGTCAGGCTGGGGTGGGGAAGGAGAAGGCTGGGCGTGCCTCCCAGGGCTTTTCAAGCTGGTGATGGCCTCAGGGTTGTCTATGGTGCCACCAAAGGCCACCAATTTACAGGTGATTTCAGCTCAGATTGTATATTTCCCATAGTGGGAGCTCTCCCTCTCACCATCCCTGGTCCTACTGTGAGCAAGTTCTGCTTCTAGGTACATAGGGATAGGGACAGGGACGTAGAACTCGAAAGATCCTTGCCCCCAGGGACACAAAATCCCTTTCCTCTCTGAAACCACAGCCCTGGGGGGGTCTCAGGTCCCAGGTCTGGGTCAGGAGACCCCACTGTGGCTCGGCTGTGCCTTTAGGAAGCCAGTCAGGGCCTGGCGGAGAGGTTGCCAGAGCAGCCACCAGGGGGCGGTGCTGCCCCACACATGGCCCCTGGCACAAGCCTGTCTTTGTGTCTCCCACTGTGCGGGTCTTTCAAGGAGAATCTGTGTCTGTGATGTGTTATGTGACTGTGTGAGTGTGTTACTTTGCATGTCTATGTGTGTGGGGGGGGTGTTTATCTAGGCTGGTTGGTGTATGTGGTTGTCTATTTTTGGTCATATCTGGGTCCCCCAATTTGCATTCCAGCAAGGAGTAGGTGTCCTGGTCAAAGAACAGGGAAAGAAGGCGAGGGGCACAGCCTCACCTTCTGAAAAGCCCCCACCAGTGTCACCTCCACTAGGGGCTTCTCTAGCCACACCTGGGCCTCAGGCACTTGTAAGTTAGGACAATGAACCAGGGAGAAGGACCAGCCATCCTTGCCCCTGGCTGGAGACCAGGGCCTGGCCTGGCATTGGGGTTCATGTTGGCTGGAGCCCGCTAGACCCTCCCTCCAGCCTCACTTCCCCTCCTGCCCATCCACGCCATAGAGAAAGGATGGGAAGATTCTATCGGCATATCACAGCAGAGGAGTGTCAGTTCCATGAGTCGTGGCTGTACATCAGGGCTCCCTGGTGACTCAGCCCCAGTCCCCAGCCCTCCCAGGTCCAGCGGGGAGGACAGGTGAGGACAGGGCAGTCCCCTCCCCACTGCTGTAACCCCGGGACAGGACTGGAAACCAGGGTGCTCAGGGGAGGGAACCACCCTTTTGCCTGGGTGGTAAGAACAGAGGACTTTTAAAAGCTGTACTTGGGATGGGTCTGGGGAAGGCAGGAAGGGTGTGCGGACAAGGGAACAGCACATGCAAGGTGAGAGGTGGGAGGCAGCGCAGTGCGGGCAGCCAGGGGGCCTGGCCCAGGCGGGGTGGGGCGGATGGCAGGGGGCAGGCAACGGTGGCGACAGGGAGGAGCCTTCCTCCCAAGCAGCCTGGTCCTGGGATTAGCCAAAAAGCCTACCCTCACAGCCAAGGCAGAAGTCGGGATCTGCTTCATCTCTCCGTGGCCTCCACGGAGCACACAAGCCCGTCACTTTGCCTGCTGTCCCCAAGGAGCCGGGAACTTAGGGAATCTCCGCAGCTGGAGGGAGAGCGAGGCGGCTCAGATCCCTCTGTGCCTGAGAGATGAGCACACAGTAGGGACCCAGAGCGTGTGTGTGTGGGGGGGTGACAGGCACACGGAGGAAGGAGAGAGGAAAGCGGGAGAAAAGAGACACGGGGAAAAAAAGGGGAGAATGGGGACAGAGGGGGCGCAGGGAGAGCCGAGAGCAGGGTGCGGAGGGTGGGGGGACGGGAGAACTTTCTCGGCCCCTGCTCACGCCCTCGCGGGCAATCAGGCAGGCGGGAGACAGGTGGTCGCGACAGACAATGGCGCGGAGGAGTGCGGAACCTGGGACTAAATTTGGCGTTGCCTTTGCAGGGCGCGGGGCGCCCGTTCATCTCGATGCGAAGGGGAGACGAAATGAATATGCAGCGCGGGCTGTAATTGGGCCGCCGGGCCGCCGCCGCCGCCGCCGCCGCACTATAATTTTCCAAACAGGATCTTGCAATCAGGGCCTTATTCATTAGCGCATAAACAATTTTGTTTCTCCGCACTCGAGCCTGTCAATCATGCGGAGAGGGAACATCTTGGCCGCAGGCGCGGGCCGCCTCGAGCGCCGCCAAGTGGCTTTGTGCCCGCGAGGCCCTTAGGTGCAGCGGGCCGGGAGCATGCTTGGGGTCCCCAGTCCAGCAGGTGGAGGGTTGAAAAAACGTGGGTTTGGGGTGCCCAGGCTGGCTCTGCCCTCGGCATTCCCCTCCTCCCTCCCAGCCCCCTGCACCCACTCCAGAGAACTAGAGGGCCTCCGTGGAACGGAGAGGGGCGACGGCTCTGGGTGCTGAGGCTGGGGGTGCCCGGGGAGGTGTGCGGGTTGTTGGAGGAGGGCGCCATCTAGCTCCTTTTATTGAGAGCTGATGGGGGCTCACCCCCCCCCCTTCTTCCCCCGTCCCAGGGTGGGCTCCTGTGACACTGTGAGGGCTCAGAGTGGTTCTGCAGGAACGGGCCGCAGTCCTAGGCTTCCCCCCACCCTGGGGCACGTGTGCCCATGTGTGCTCCCCACTGGAGCAGGAAGGCAGCGTGTCCCAGAGCACCTATGACCCTACAAGTCAGTGTGTGACTGTGCCACCGCCTTCGTGCCCGTGGGGTTGTGTCCACTGTGTGTGTGTGTGCTGCCCAAGCCTGTCTGCAGATGTACCTGTGTGAGTGGGCTGCTGCCTTGACTGGTACCAATTGCTCCACTCCTGGTGAGAGGATGAGCTGAGTGTGGCTGGGTGACAAGGACTGAGGGTGGTTTGTGAACAGAGGGCTGTGCCTGCACTTACATGCCACTGTGGGTGTGGGGTGTTCCAGGCCCAGGTGACCTGTCAGGACTGGGAGTTAGAGGAATGCTGAGGACTGTTCCTTTCTCCTCCCTGCTCCCCACCTCTCCGTCCTCCCCAGCTACCTCTCCATCAGCTTCCCACCCAGCACCCAGGGTGCCCAGGCTAGAGAGAGGAGCAGCCAGTGGGAAGGTTTCACCTTCCTGCCTCCCAGACCCCCCAGCTCCCTTAGTGTCCCCCTCAGACAGTCCTGAGACTCCACCTGGCTGCTCCCTCAATCAGGAGTTCCCCAAGGCCTCTGGAATTTCAAGGTCAATGTTCTAATCAGCTCAGCTTTACACGGATCAGTGTGTCAGAGCTGGATAGACCCATTGCATGGATGGAGACATAGAGCCCAGTACAGGAACGAAGAAAGACTGGGTCTGCCACAAGTGGTGGACCAGAGCCAGGATTTGTCCTCCTGTCTGGCCCCAAAGCAGGGGGCAAGGTCCTGACACACACTCCCAACATGCGTGCACTCACACACACACACACACACACATCCTCACACATACCAGAGCCTAAGCCCCAGGAAGTCAAGAGCAGAGGCAGCAGCCTCAGAGGTGTCCTCCTGCCCTTCAGTCCCCACTCCTGCCCCCACCTCTGCCTCTGTCATTCTGCTGTGCCCAGCCCCCACGCCTACACAGTCCCCACTCTGCACAGAGACAAAGAATTTGAGGATGTGCTGGCAGCCAACTGACAGGCCATCCGTCTCTCCCCAGACACCCTCTTCACAGCTCTAGCCCCAGCCCGGATGCCACCCCACCCTCTGGTCACCCCCACACGGCCAGGAAGGGAGGTGGCCCGGGAAGGGGCTGTGGGGGGAAAGCACGGAGTCCGGAAGCCCAGAGGAACAGTCTTCAACCTGTGAATCCGGCCGTGCATGGCCCCACAGCCTCCCTGCTCCAGCGTGTCTCAATGCTCGGCTCACCCCAGCCTCCAGGGACCCAGGTTCTGAGGGCAGTTGCCGTGAGTGTCTCCTGGGGAAACGTCAAAGGGCACCTCAGCATGCTGGACAGAGGCCCGATGCAGTGGCTTTGGATGAAGTGGCCAAAATTTAAAACCATGCTCTGCCACTTCCTGGCTGGATGACTTGGAGCATCTCTGTGCCTCAGTTTCTACAACTGTAAAGAGGAGCTATTTAACTTCTTGGGCACTTATTTGGCACTGAGTGCTCAGCAAATGATAGAATGAAGGAGAGTTCAAAGGAAAAGGCTCCCCTCCCAGCTGGTTTAACCACAGCCCAGAACCCAGACACATGTTCCAGAGTTTTCACTCATTAAGATCCCCTGCCAGGCCTCCACCTGCTGGAGGCAACTGAATTTCTAAGAAAAACTCACGTGAGCTTGTCTTTCATAAAATATAGTCCTTTTCCAAGCCCTGTGTGACCCCTTATGGTCTGTGTGCTTTTACGGCCATCATGGGGACCCATCTGGGAGAGGGGTACTCTGTCCATTTATGGGGACAGAACTTAAAGCCTAGAGGGTCAAAGTCTCTTCTCCAAGATTCTTCCCCAACGGGGAAGAAAAGGAGTCAGGACTTGAACCCATGCCCTGAAGCACTGAGCGTAGTGCCCATTGTCTGTTCCCACGCCTCTGCTGCCTTGGTGGGGATGAGCTTTCAGGGTGGCGATGCCTGGGCTCTTCTCAGTCCCGCCTCCAGAACTGCTAGGTCATAATCAATCACTGCTCCTTCTTTAGGGTGCAAGACTGACTGTGATCCAGGAAGATGCCTAAATTCAGTTTGTCCGCATGTATAGATTCTGAGGCCCTGAGTGGTGTCAAAGCTCAAGCCCATTGAGTGAGGGGAGGAGGAGTAACCAGGTCTCCCAGGAGGTGCAGAGACCTGGAGGCATGGGTTTCTTTAGAAACATCCTTCTGTAGACCACGCCTGATCCCGAACCTCCTCTTGGGGGCTTTACTTCCACCTTGGTTATCCATGCAACACGGAGCAGGAAAAAGAGCCCAGAGGGTCACTTACTAGCTGTTTGACCGCCAGAAAATCACTCAACTTCTCTGAGCATCAGCTTCCTCATCCATGAGCTGAGAATAGTGTTCTAATGCGAGCTACTACCCTGTGCCCAGTGCACTATCCTAGCCCCAGTACCCAGCAGAGTGCCCCCTACACAGCAAGTGTTTGATGAAAGCCTGTGAGTGAGTGAACAAATGAATGGGAAAAGCTGATGCAAAAGAAAGCAGAGGAAAAAGGCTTTCCCTGACCTGTGTGCCCTCTGCCCACCCTGGTGCAATCAGCTGGCACCCCTGATGTGCCTGTGCATACTCATCCCACCCATTCCTGGTGAGGGGGCTCCGGAGCCGGAGTTGTGCTGTCCAGCTTGTCACAGTCCAAGCTTGTCCAAGTCCATGACTTGTCACAGTCCAAGCTTGTCCAAGTCCGTGACTTGTCACAGTCCAAAGTGAGGTGCGTGCATGTGGAATGTACAGCAGTTTCTGAAGACTTTGTACCCCCCCAAAATGAATGTAAAGTACCTTTTTAATAACTTTTATTTGATAACCTATTGAAAAAATAATACTGTGGACATATAGAGTAAAAATGTTATTAAAACTAACTTCACCTGCCTCTGTTTACTTTTTAATGTGTTACTAGAAATTTTAAAATGACAGGTGGCTTGCACCTGTGGCCTGTGCTGCGTTTCTACTGGACAGCAGAGGACTGGAAGGTGCTGTAGACCCCAGACCCTGTGGGGTTGGGGAATGACACTGGACGTTCAGTTATAATGGTCAGGTCCAGTACACAGCATGTGGTATATCCCTCAGTTTCCCCTATCCAGCCCTCCAGTTCTTTCTGGACTCACCCCACAGCCTCACACCTGAGCTAGAGAGGTACCTGCACAGGGCCTCGTGCAACAACTCAGAAGTCCTTGGGGGCCTCAAGCATATGTCCACCATCTGACAGCCTCAACCTTGACTGTCCTCTCACTGACCACACCGAACTCTCCCCTTGCATTTCTCTCCTTCGCTTTGGCCCCTTCTCTAGTCTGCACCTTACTCATTCACTCTGCAAATGTGCACTGAGCAGCTACGTGTGCACTAGGCTCTCTTCTTGCTGCTTGGTACAGCTTCGTGAACAAAGCAAACCCCTCTGCTCTTGTGAGCTGACTTTCTCATAGAGAAAACAACATTTTTTTTTTTTTTTTTTGGAGAAAGAGTCTCATTCTGTTACCCAGGCTAGAGTGCTTGTCAGCCTAGCTCACAGCAACCTCAAACTCCTGGGTTTGAGTGATCCTCTTGCCTGGGCCTCCAAGTATCTGGGACCATAGGCACCCATCCCAATGCCCAGTTGATTTTTTTATCTTTAGTAGAGACAGGGTCTTGTTCTTGCTCAGGCTGGTCTCAGACTCCTGACCTCAAGCCATCCTCCTGCCTCAGCCTCCCAGAGTAGTAGGATTACAGACATAAGCCACTATGCCCAGCCAACAACAAACCTTACAACAAGTTAAGTAGTATATGTTAGAAGATGTAAATGTTAATGGAGAGAAAAACAGAGCTGAATAAGGAAGCGCAGCACCCACGTTGGTCTCTCTGCCTTCCATCTGGCCCTTCAACCCATCCCCTGTGGGCTAGTGGAGGGATCTCAAGTCTAGCCATGCTCCCTCCCTGCTTGGAAGCCCTTGCTAGCTCCCCAGGTGAAGGTCCAAGCTCCTTAATCTGGCATGCAGAGCTCAGTGTGATCTGGGCCTGCCAACTTCATTACCTATCCGGCAGGTCCCTGGCATGCTCGCTAGTACCACCTCACTTTTCCCTCTGTCAAGGACCTTCTCAGATTCCTATATTGGTTGGTTGCCTTATTCTCATCATTAGAGGCTCCTCTCCCTGTCAGGAAGCTTTGTGCCCAGCACCTGTGGACCTTTGCATCCTAGGCCTGGGTGTGCGGTTCAGCCGCACACCTGCTGCTGCCATTGCTCACACATGCATGTGTGGATTCTCTGTGAACAAGCATGCCACGTTCCCATGTGTCCTCCCCTTCAGAGAGGCCCTGCCAGGCACAGGGGCTGCCCAGGTATGTCTGACTTCCTAAAGCCTCAGCAGGAACAGGCACTGCGATTCAGAAAGTCGCCATGGCAACCGCCAGGCCCTTGTGCCATCTCCTGCAATCAGTGCTGGGACCCAGCCACCCGCTGGGCTTCCTGGAGATTTGTTCCCTATGATGTGAGGCTGGGGGAGGAAGCATGGGGGATACTACTAACTGCTCCCTCCTTTCCTCAGCCATCCTCCCTCTCCCCATCCACATCAGGGCTGCCAGGTGTTAGGGAGAGAGCTCCCCAGGACTAGAAGCAGGGGCAGGAGTTCTGGTCCCATTAAAACCACTGACACCTTGCATAACTTTGGATAGATCCCTTCCTCTCTCTCTGTACCTCCATTTGCTCACCATGAGGTGCCTCCCATACAGGATCTCTGTGGGATCTGAGGCAATGATGTGACCACATATTAAGTGCTCAACTAATGCTGTCACAGAAATGAAGGTCTAAAACCACTCCTTCCCTTTGTAAGGTTTCAGGGCATGCACCCGTCCATCAGTCTGTCATAGTCCTTGACATGGACCTGTCAGTTTGACAGAAGAGGAGTCTAAGGTAGAGAGAAGGGTCACCAGCTCTAGCTGGAATCCCAGGAGAAAGGCTGTCTGGGAAGGATGGTGCTTGGAACCATCCATTCTCTGCCAGCACAGACAGGTGACCCTGACTTCTTTGTACTTACTCACCTCCTGTGTTGGAGCTGAGGTATGGAGACGGGCCTCCAAATTCCCAGGGCCCTTCTCAATGGAAAGTGCCCTGGATTGAGGAGCAGGAGGCCTGGCTCTGTGACCTGGGGTGGAGAGGTCACCAGCCAAGTCTGGCCTGGCTTACCTGATGCTCTAGACTAGATAAGCCAGAAGACCCTAGGGTACACCCTACTTTCTGGCTGTGGTTCCTAGTCTAGATCAAGACAAGCTCATGGGCCCTTGCAACCCTGGGCTTCAGCAACCTGTGAGTTTGCCAAATGCCATGGCACAGAACTCTCCCACTGTTGATGGGCCTGCATGACACATGCTCTCAGAGTGGCTGTTCTCCCAGCTCTGCCAGAGCCTTGAGCTTCTTAATTATGAAGGCACAGTGTCTATTTTGCTGTCAATTCTCACCAGAAAAATTGCCCAAGTGAGGGAAAAGGCAATGTGTGCTCCCCACAAGCTTCATACCTTTTTCATGCCCATGACCCCATTGAATCCCCATAACCACCCTATAAAATAGATATCACGGCCTGCATTTCACAGTGAGGCCATGAAGGCTCAGAGTGCACTGATTTGTTCCAGCTAGTAAGTGAGCTAGAATTTCAAACCCAAGCCTCTCTGATCCCAGAGCTCAACAGAAAGACCATGCTCAGATTTCTGCTTTACCTCAGTGATAGCACTGCTACCTGGGACTCCTCTTCCTCCTCTTTCTGGGCCCCTGGCACCCCTTCCTCCTTATCCAGACAGGAAAGGTGCCTAGACTCAGAATTGCAAAGGAAGAAACGGGCTTTGTGAGATGACCCAGACCAGCCCCACCTGAGTAGCTAAGCCTACATACAGATGAGGAAACTGAGGCCAGGCTTGGGACTCAGAATTAAAGGTCGCTGGTCAGGGTGAGAAGGCTTGGAATTGGACTTGCAGAGAAGAGGGAGCAGGCTAGACATGAGGGTGGGGGTTGTGGAGCCTGGCCTGGTCAAGCCAAGGGGTCAGGCAGCCTTGGCCAGGCTCCCATCTCCAGCCCCAGAGCGAGTGCGTGAGGTGGAGCTGAAACATTCAAGCAGCTTCCTCCCCTTTGTTGGGAGTGATGTCGCCCTTTTCCTGGATGTCCAAGAACCGGCTTCAAACAATAGCGCTGTCAGGAAGCCAGGAAGGGGCTGCTGCCCTGTGCCTGGTCCTGCCCCATCCCTCCCCACCTCCTGAGACCTGGCCAGGCCATCCTTTACACTTATTGCTGCTCGTGGAATGCCTCACCCTGCCACCAGCCAGCTGTGTCTCTGAGGGCAGGCCACCAGATTAGTCTGGGCTTTAGCTTCCATCTAAAACTTAGGGAACATAGCTTACCTGGCAGAATTGATAGGCTCGAAAAATGTGAGTTGACAATTTCCGTGATTCAGTTGCATTTTCCAAATGCCTAATGGATGCCAAGCATTTCCATCATGCCTGGGGACTAAGAGTAAGACTTACAGTTTTAGAGTCAGACAAAATTGGTTTTAAATCCCAGCTCTGCCACTTACCATAGTGGCATGACCTGGGATAATGACATAACCTTTCTGAGCTTGTTTCTTCATCTGTAAAATGGGAATGACAAGAACACCTATTTTGAGAAGTCATTGTAGAAAGGTAAAACACGTGCATGGTGACTAGCAAAGATGTCAGCCATGGTTATTATTTCCTCAATGGCTTCCACAGTCCTGCTTTCATAACTGTGTTCACATTGTCTCCCTGCCTCCCAGCTCTTCCTCGCTAAAAGCTGTGCACACACACAGCTTTGATGTATCCAGTTGCAGCACCCCCCACCCACCCACCATGGACCAAGGTGAGGGAGTGGGAAGTCTAGGCTCAGTCCTACTTCACTACTATCAAACCCTTACCATCTTTGGGCCTCAGTTTTCTCATTTATGAAGTGAAGGGAATGTATTAGTCTCTGAAGGCCTCGCAATTCTGGTGCTCCATGAGTAAGTCCAGTCCTCTGCTTCATTCCTGGACACTGGATGTGACAATGAGCCTGAGCCCACACAGGGCATGAGAGGGCGTCTGCATCCTCTGCTCACTAGCAGCTGGAATCCTCCCTAAAAGAGGAAAGCTACACAACTGGTTCCAGCTGTCCCAGGCCTGGGAGCTGGGTAGTTGCTTTTGTCAAGAAACATGCCCTTTTCATTAACACCATTGTCCGCCCATTAGCCTGCCGCTGACTCACAGGGAGCACTGAGCTGGGGCCTTCCGTGGCTGGGGCATTGTGCCTGTCAGCTCCCCCTTCCCCGGGGCTCCTCTGCATATGCAGCTCATGTCATAGCCCACTGTGGTTGCACCTGTCAACTCGAGGGGGTCACATTTGTTGCACACCTACTTGGCGCTAGGCAATGTGCAATCATCTTGTTACTGAATCAATAAAAGTACGTGGAAGGAAAGCACTGTTGTTACCCTCATTGCTCAGAGGAGGAGACAGAGTCTCAGAAAAGTGAAGTGTCTTTCTCAAATCCCACAGAGGACTGAGCCATCTCATTAGCCACCCCACAGACAGTCCATTTGCACTGTGTCTGCCAGATAAGCTTAGAGCTGTGTGGTCCTGGGCAAGCCACTTCACTCCTCATTTTCTCTCCCACTTCTCTTCATACTTCCATCACCGGTCATCCAATTCACCCACTCGGAGTGGAGCAGTAAGCCCAGCTTTGGGAACCAATCAGCTCTGGGTTCAGAGAGAAACTACACGAAGTCCTGACTTGAGAAGCTCAAGTCAAGAGAAGAAGGCAAAACAGGAAACGAATAATCACCATGCTATTTGATGTGTAAGACAGCCATATCTCCTAGAAATTGCCATATAGAGAGTCCCTTTTAAGGGCTGCTCACAGTGGCATGGAATGGCTCTATCACAACTCACTCAACTGTTCTGTTACTGATGGACACTTAGGTTTTCTCCCTGTCTTCATTTTATACAATCAATGCCATAGTGAACATTCTTGTATGCAACTTAGGTATTTGGATCTGTGCTACTGTAGTACAAATGTTTACAGGTGTGTAATGATACACACACTTTATATTTTGACATATGCAGCAAATTGCCTCCAAACATAATGTATCAACGCATGCATTTGTACTCCTATAGCAGGACAGGAAAGCATGCACTTCCCCACACCTGGGTCCCATACTTGATATTATCAGCTTTTAAAGAGTTGAAACATGATCTTGCTGAACTAATAAAATGGTATCTCACTGTGTTTTTAATTGCATTATTCTGATGCTATTGAGGTTAAACATCTTTTCAAATGTGTTTTAGCCATTCTGATTTTCCCTCCTACAAATCTCCTGTTCATAGCCTTTGTAGATATTTTTATTAGGGTAGTTATCTTTTGGCTTCAGTTCTGTCTCACGTTTTTGATCCCACTCCTGCCCTTTTGGCTTCTGATTCTTAGGCCTCGTATCCCAAATGCTGCTCCCAACTCCTTTTTCCAATCCAGTCCTCCTCACAGCACCCACTGCCAGCTTCAGCCTGAATCCAGGAGGGTAGAGAAATTCAGATGGAGCCTGGCCCAATCAAAAGGCAATTTGTAAAGGAGAGGATGATTTCCACAAGGTTTCTCTTTAAATTGCTAAGATCAAAGCCTTCACAATAATCCTCTAAACCAGTGGTTCTCAAACTTCCTAATGCCGAGGCCCTTTAATACAGTTCCTATGGGTCATGACCCACAGGTTGAGAACTGCTGCTCTAAACAAACTCAGCCTCAAATGTCAATAAAGTTACATTAAACAATTTCTAATGAGGGAAATGGATGATGAAATTTCTGAATCTCTTCCCTATCTTGCCCTTCAAACATCAGTGTGGGGGATCTGTTTCCAACAAAGGCCCCAAATGCATTCACATTTTAACAAAATTATCAGAATGAACTGCTCTGGTGATTAGATCTACTTTAAGAAAATCACCAAAATTCCACTGTTTCCCCCAACAAGTTGTGTAATAGAGATATAAATATAATTCCTGACATGGAGAAAACCTGGATACCATTTTGGTTCAGTTTTTTTGTTTTACAGCTAAAGAAACTGGATCAGAGGGAAAAGTGGCTTGCCAAGGCCACATAGCAAGTTCAGAGATAGAGCCCAGCACAGCATCCCAGCCGCCTCTTCCTCTTTGCCCAGCTGCCCATCACACTGACATGGAAAAGAACAATGCTAAAAGACTTCCTGGAAAGTTCTTTGGTTTGGGTTCACCACTGGGAACCTCAGATCTTTGGAAACAACTACAGAAACCAAAGGGCACTTTGCTACATGCTCAACAATCAAATAAATAAAGCCTTTAACTACTCTCACATCATAACACCTTAGTTTCAGATGGCAGGTGAGAAGAACGTTATTATCATTTTCTTTTTAGAGTCAACTATTCCACCAGAGCAGCAGAATTGATTAAAACAAGGCTTCTGGAAAGGGCATGCCTGTTTAATTTGCATTCAACCCTCAAATTAAAGGAGTACGGGTGTGCAATTATATTTCTTATTACCATAGCCTAATTTGACCTTTTATGCATCCATTCTCTCTTCAGTTCATAGACAGTATTTTTTAGTGAGACTGCGATAGGGATTTCTGGGGGTTTTTTTAATGAAAAAATAAAACAAAACAAAAAGCCTACAGGTACCTTTTATCATAATCATTAAGGTAGAATCTCAAATAGAAAATGCCCTTGTGCTTATTCTCCATAGAAGGATACACATTTACTGCTTAACTAGGCTATTCTTTTTTGGAGAGGTGATGGCTGTGTAACATTCATTCAACAAATAATTATCAAGACTATGTATGGGCTGCTGTTACATGAAGGAGCAGACATGACGGCAAACTCCACGCCGTTCTTGCTCATAAGAAGTACAATCGTGGTGACATTTGAGATGCTCTTACAGATGAAGATATGGGTGCCCCAGGAGGGGATGTTGATGGATACTTCACAAAGGAGATGGAATTTGAGCTGAATTTCAAGGGAAGGGTTCACCAAGAAGGGGTGAGGGAAGACCTACTGAGCAGCAGATACAGCAGAGGAAAGGTATGGATGTTCGAAAGGCCCAGAGGAGGGTGGCTGTGGGTTGAGTGTCCAGGATGGTGGTGGCAGCACTCAAAGTCAGACTCTGAGGAGACTGACTGCCACCCTGTGGTGTTTGGACTTTACCCAGCAGACTGTGGAGACACCTATGGTAGCAAATGCCCCATCAGGATAAAGGCAGAGGTCAAAAAGCTGCAAACTGCACTGAGCTATTACAACAAAGCAATATTCCAGGCAGAGGCAGACAAAGTTCTCTGTTCCTCAGGTATTACAGGGAGCCCTGCTCGGCCTCAGGGTTTTGCACCTGCTGTTCGCTAAGACCGAGACACTCTTCCATGTCAGCTTTCACCTCCTCCCTCCAGGAGGAAGCCACTTCCTCTGAGAGTCCTGCCATGGCCTCTCTTCCTAAACATACCCTCACCCCAGCTAGTCACGGTCATATTAACCCCACTTAGGTCCATCGTGGGACTTTTCACAACCTGAGATCATCTTGCTTCTATATTTACCTGTTTATTGCCTCCATCACTGGACTGGAAGCTCCAAGAAAATAGGGCTGGCATCTGACTTCATTACCCATGCCTAGAATGGCAACTCGCACAAAGCAGGCTGTAAAATAAATGTTGATCAAATTAATTAACAAATTAATTAGCCAACTAATTAATTTCCAGACTTGTAGCTACAACGACACCCCCTTTTTCCCCACTGAACAACTATATATGTATATAAGTAAGCACAACTGAAAATGCTTACTATCATATCTGTGTATCCAAGCCACACTCAGACCAATTAAATCGGAAGCTCTGGTAGTAGGATCCAGGTATCACTATTTCGAGGTCCTCAGGTGATTCCAATGTGCACCCTAGGCTGAGAACCTGAGGCCTTTGAAGGCCAAGAGCATGGCCATTAGAATCAGACAAACTTCCTTTGTTTCTCAGATCTACCAATTTTTATATATGAAGACTAGGGATGTTTTGTTTTGTTTAACCACTCCTCTTGAATCTGTTCTAATTTACTTTTTAGAAGAAAATAAATCTGCAAATTTCAATATCTTAAACAAATTACCTGTAGCACATATGATATATGATTAAGACACGCAAAGACATCACACACCCAAACTGAGACCTTCTAAATGGTAGAAGCAACTTTTTAAAGCCCAAGTATGACATGCTCCATTTCAGAGCATAAGAATACATCCTTTAAAATAACCAAAACATTTCAGCTAGGATTTGATACCTACAAAAATAGCAATTTAATCTCAAAGAATTACTCCCATTTCTACATAAAAGAAATTTGTCTCATAGCAGGTAGGGTTTGGAAGTTCTTTAGAAAAAGAAACCTGGTATATAGTTAATCATTGCCTGGATGTTCATCATGTACTGGACACGAGGATGTAGAAATATAAATAAGACAGGAGTCCAGCTCTTGCAGCTGAAAACAGGGGATGTCAGACACAGCAACTGTCATAAAAGCTCTTACTCTATATTAGCACTATAGCATTTATCAAGACTGTAATTACTATGCATTTCATGTGCATAATTCCTTAAATACTCATAGCCATCCCAGAGGATTGCCCCTGCATCCATTTTACAGATGAGGAATGTAAGGTACAGAAGGGTTAAGTAACTTGCTGAGGGTCACAATGTTATTAAATGACAGAGCCTGGATTCCCATGCAGACAGCCCAATGCCAGAGCTCTTGTGCTCAACCATCACGCTATATTGTGTCATGGAACAAAGGGGCAGGAAAGACCACTTCTGGCCGTAGGAAGGGGATGCTTCCTGGGAAAGACAGCATTAGTGTTTGCCTTCAGAGATGGGTAGACTTTCAAGAGGCAGAGATAGTGGAAGGATTGTTTCCCGGTAAGGGGCTAACATTACAGAAGACCTGGAAATTGGAAAGCACTCTTGAGGAATAATATTTTGTAAAGTATCGGGGACATAATAAGGAAAAGATAATAGTAGGGGAAATGGGCTAGGCTAGGGCCAGATTATGGGGTGTCAGAATGCCAAGTAAGGGTCTAGGCTTTAGTCAGCAGACATTTGGGAGCTGCTAAAGGTTTTTGAGCAGCAGAAGCACATGAAGCAAAGTGGAGGACCGACTGGAGAGGGTGAGAGGAGACCAATGAGGAAGTTGTTTTAATCCAGGCAAGAGGAACAAAAACAGCCTAGGAGAGTGACAGTGAGATAAAAGAGGAAATGTGAAAGATTATAGAAGAAACTCAATGGGACTTGGTGCTGTGGTGGACTTGGAGGCAAATGAGCGGAAGGAGTCAAAGATGCATTTCATGTTTTGACACTGGGAGGGTGGAGACACCGTGAACTCAGATAGGGAAGACAGGAACAGGCTTGGCAGAGAAAAGAGGGCAGATAAATTTCCTTTGGGAATGTAAAGAATTAATCTCATTATTCTCAGCAGGAATATTTTCTGACGACTACCTGAAGCCTTGCTCCGGGATCCTTCACACTAACTGCTTTCCAATTGTTCTGTGACCTTTTACCTACTGGAATTGAGACATGCGTTTGTTGTGAGAGATTTAAGAAATTATTACCTTTAATTACTTAGGCCCTTCTGTCTTAGAAGGCTATGATGTGGTGTATTTCCATCAAAAGTACAGGAAAGCCAGAAGTTCATTTCTTTGTTCAAGGAATTCAAAGCAAAGTGAAGAGGGAGGAAAGCAAGAACTGCGGCCCAACTTGGGCCAAAGTTAAAACATCCTAGAATTGAATTTGAAGCCATTAACCATTCAAAACTTGTTGCTCTAACTCTAAAGGGGTGAATTAACATTTGGGGAGTGAACCGTGCCAGACACTGCAGCAGGCTAAAGCTGCCCTCAGACATAAATCCGGTGATCAGAATGACAGTATGATTTATTCTCGTCACCCAAAGTGTGGTGCATGGACCAGCGGCATTAGCACCAAGAAACCGCTCAGAGTTATGGAATCAGAATCATTTTAATAAGGGCTCTGGGTGATTCACGTATGCTAGCTTATTTTGACACGGGAATTAGGTGTATCTGGTTTTAAATCTCAGCTAATGCATTTACTCGCTGACTTGCATTGTACCGATATATAAAATCAATCGGTGGTCCTATGCCTTGGCTTCACACAAGAATAGCCTGTGGATTTTCAAAAATTCCATGCCCAGGCCATACCACAGACCAATTAAATCAAAATCTTTGAGGGTGGGATCCAGACATCAGGAGTTAAATGTCCACAGGCGATTCCAATGTACATTCAAGGCTAAGACCACCGACAGCTTTGAAAGATAACAAGTGTTGGCCATGAGAACCAACCTTCCTTCGTAGCCTGTATCTAGCACGTCTCATATGAGACTGGGGCTTCTTCTAAGCTTTAGTTCCTTTATCGGTGAAATGAATATGACAGTATCTCTTTCAAAGGGGTCTGAAGCAGCTGACACATGTAAAGCACTTGGCACAATGCATGCTGCTCAATGAATATTATTCAAGGCCTAGCTTCCTTTGCAGAGGAACCTAGAAAGCAACACTTGGCTTGAAGTATGTTGTAAATGCCAATCTGTGGCCACACTCGTATTTTACCCACCAGAGCTTACTGCCAATTACTTGGCCACCAAGAGGTTAATGGATTTTGCCCCAGTCATTTAAAAAATGCAAGGCCCTATTCTTTTTGTTTTTCATTATAACTTGGAGTATCAAAGGCAAAAGTGGCTGGCAATGAGCTTTTGCAGAACAGGTAGGAGTTAAGTTCCACCCAAAATGCTTCCAATGATGGAGTCAACATGGGATTGGGAGGGGCAAGACAGGTCACACAATCCCTTTTCTGTGAACTGCCCTAACAAGTCAGGCATCAGACCCTGCCTCTCAGCTGTCTAGGGCCTCACAACAATCTCCCTACATGTGAGAATCTATAACAGGAGTTGGAAGGCCTTTAAGACTCTTATCCAACTACTTCATTTTTTAGAGGTGTGCAAATGGGAAACCAAGGCCCTAGGGAGCTAAGATAATTTATGGAGGGTCATATGCAATTTAAAGCCACAACCAGAAAGCATAAAGTCACTCATCAAATGCAGGGAAAACAGCCTAGTAGTGAAAAAGGAATTGAATGAAAGGGGGAAAAAAAGGACATTATAGTGCTTTGAACCGAAGAGCTTTATACTCTTGCGGCTTTAACCTGCCCAGGAGGTAGATAAGCATGTGTCCTTTAGTTTGTCCTCAAATTCAACCTCTCACAAGAGGTTAAGGAACACACCCAAGGTTGGAACTGACACTCAGACCTCCAGACTTCCTGGCTTTGGAGTTGGAAGCTCAGCCTCCACCTCTCTTGTCTATCAGGAAAAACATCTGGGTTATAATGCTTAAGGATGGGATATCAAGGGGAAGTGGTGGAAGTTTGGTTCTTTAAGAAACTTTGGGCAAGACTGTATGAGGCCCAGCCAGGAGCCCCTCCCGTGCAGAGTCAGAGGCCCCAGCGTTTCTGCACTTCTATCCTGGAGGCTCTCCTTGTGTGACCTTTAGGGAAATCTATTTGCCTGAGATGCTGGACAGGAGAAAAGAGTTGAGACTTCAAAATGTGTGAACGCAGACACACACAAAGAGCTGTCTCAAGTACAAAGTCTTCCCCTTACACAGTCAATTCTCCATGATCCAATGTGGCTCTCCTGCCACACTTCTGCAGACTGGACCACAAGAACAAAAAGCAAGGGGAAGTCATCTTCAAAGGCCAAAAGGTCACATAAAACATAATAAAATACAAATGTTTCCTTTAAAAATTTTAATGGACAGGAAATGGTATAGAATAACTGCCAAGTCACATAAATTAACTTTTTTGTTAATGTTTGTAATCCCGGAAAGAACACACTATCAGCCCATGCAAACTGCAGGGTGTTTTCATCAGTTGTCATCTGGGCGCGTGACTGAGGGTGGGCCAGGGACCCATCTTCACATGCTCCAGAAATAAAAGCGGCTGCCATGTTTGGCAGGTTTCAGATCTCCCTCAATCTCAGGGTTGGGCTCCGGTCTTGGTCTTGAATGATAGGGATTCTCCGGTACAGGTCGGTCTGTTTTCACTTTGGTGACCTGGTAAGAGTGAAGAAGGATAAAGCAAAGTTAGAAGTCAGGCGGGGGAAGTCTGAGGCCAAACTCCACTGCTGGTGTCTCCTCCCTGCCTCTGATGCCCAATAGCTCCCTGACTTAAAGGTCCCACAAATCACATTCAGAATCAACTTAGGACAGCCCAGTTTATATCACTGCACATGGTGGCAGCTAAAGATATAGAAGGGAACAAGATATTCACTGTTCTCCAGGGGTCACAGTCCAGTGAGGAAGACAGGCAAGAACGTCAACCCTGACTTCCTTATTACCATATGACCTACTGACCATAATGAAGGCATGAACCACATGCTACAGGAGCAAGGACTCTGAATCTCTAAATATTGAAGAGGAGCATTTAGCTTAACCTTGAAGTTTCAGCAGGACCTAGCCAGGAAGATAAGGGACGAAAAGACACTCCAAGTAAACAAATAGTACAAATAAAGTCAGAGAGGTCAAAGCAAAGGCTACTGAAGAATGGAGGGAGATGGAGACCGAGGACTTGTTAGAAACAACGCTGGGCACATTATTCCACACCATTTTCACACTCCCATGAGGTCACTTTGCAGAGGTTCACTGAGGACCCATAGCTAACAGTGGAAGATCTAGATTTGCCTCCTCCAAAAGCCAGATCTGCCTCCTCTAAAGCCTGCGCTTTTCAATACTAGACTACCCCAGGAGATAGTGGCCAAATGATAAAGGCTTACAGAATGATATACAAAGGTGACTCAATGTTAACCTGATGTTACTAAAGCAGGAAAGTAAATCACATCTACAGGCCAGAAAATGTAGAAGCTATCTTGGAGAGGTGAGACTAGAATTGGGGAACTGAGCCCAGAGGCCAGGAGAGATGATGAAGTACTGAAGTGGAACAGGGACAGTGAAACAGAGATAGTTACAGTCCCATTATCCCCTGATGTTGACAAATATCCTCATCAGAAAGTCAGCAGAAACTGTCCACATTTTAAAGATAAAGCAATAGACCCAGGTAAGTGGGAAGACATAAGGCCACAGTTATCAACAATATTCTGATTATTACTCTACCGGTATGAACTTTAAGTCACCCATATACTATAATATGACCAGATTCATCGCTCTAGATGTATGAATTCAGAAACCATTTGTTATGAAGACAGCTTTCAGGTATACAATCACACAATTATTATAACCACTCTATGAGGCACTATCATCTCTAGTTCCCAGATGTACACCAGAAGAATTGACTTGCTTGAGACAAAGATACATAGTAATGTCAGAGCTGGAGCCCAGGTTTTCAAGTCCAGAGTGGCTTTTTGTTTGTTTGCTTTTGAAACAGCTTTCCCATCTCCCTGCCATGATTAGATATCACTACAGGTTCCTGAAAGCTTGACAGTATTCCGAATGCCTCTGGCTGATATGTGAAGCTTCTTTAAGGAATTCAAGATATTTATGAAATAAATCTAGAAAAATGTTTCTCACACTTGGAAGTTACTAAGGATCCCTTTTAATGACAAATTTTTGAAGATAAAACAAAAAAGCAACTTCCTCTTCTGTACCATCCCCCAAAGCAGAAGGGATGTAATCAAACTAAACACAAGGTGTGGGTAAGTGACTTTGGGCAGTCGACTCATCCTTCCATTTCCTATATATAAAATGGGGCTATTAGTAGCTCAGAGAGTTATTAGGATGAAGTAGGATAATATACATACAGGATCCAGTGTATAGGATATCCAATGTGTAGGTTCTTGATAGAGAAAATTATTTTTAATATTATGAGGATGATGGAATTATGGGTAAGAGAGAACAATTCTGCCTACGAAAGTCAGAAACTTCAAAGGAAGATATGACATCTAAGCTTAGAGTAAATAACTAAGAATTCACCAGAGAATTCTTAGGGTAGAATGTAGGAGGGAAGGGAAATCCAATGGGAAGAGAAGCAAAAGTGAATAAAGCTAAATTTAGGCTTCATGCAATCACATTTCTAGAAAGTAACTGGATACTGAATTTAAATATAACTAAAATGATAATCCTCTTAAAGAAACACACTTTTAAAAAGTTAAGACAATATTTTTTCATTTTAGAGTTTTAAAAATATAGATATATTAATACAGAGATTCAGGAATAAATATGCTGTCTTAATAGCATGACTTATTAATTATCTAAGTTCCACCATTTTCCAACTTAGAATCACAAATTTTAAAATGATTTAAAATAATTTGTTCAGTCAGTGCTTCAGAAGAAGGTATCTGAAGTAAAGATAATCGTGCCAGGTACAAAACAAAATATGCTTAGCCATTACTCTACTTATGACATCAAGCTTATGACTCAACTATTAACAGATGTTATACACGAAAAGAAGGGACTAATGTTAACTTTGAACCTATGTGCCCAAACACTATGCTAGGGATTCACTTAGGCTCTCTAAAGTAATCTCACAGAAAAATAGGGCTTATTCCTGACCTGCAACAGGACAGGAAATATAAAGCAATGTGTTGAAAATCCCATAAAAATAAAGTAGTGGAACCAAGATTCAAATCTATTATCTGTCTCCATTCAAACCTGAGTTTTTCTCCTTGCAGAAAGGAGGAGAAAACTTGTGCTACCCCAGAGGGAATGGAGGACGCTGAGGCTGAAGAAGCAGGTATGGATCAGATCACAAAGGGGCTGCATGCCATGTATGGGGAAGATGCTTTATACCGCAAGCAATGGGAAATTACTGTGAGATTTTTAAAAAGAAAGTAATATATTATTTACCTTCCACGATCACTCCTATCATGAAGTTATAACTTTATCCTATATTCTTCAATTAAAGAATGCAGTCTTCTACAGCCCAAACTGATACACCTGCTTCTCTCAGAAATTTATGTTACACCAAGTTAACTCCAGTAAAGATAACACAGTAAGTACGTGAGAAGATGCAAAAAAATATTCCAGGAGATGCTAATCTATAGGAGATGATGATTATATGAATTAAGAAAGAACAGGAAATGAAAAATAAAGACATTCAGGCTTCTACCTCTGATCTTTCAAGAGATGGTGGTTACACAACACAAGAAATACAAGAGAAAGAGTAGAAAAACAACTTTTAGACATGTACTTTTAAAATCTTTAGGTATGTTCCCAAATATTATCATATATTTGATCCTATTTCCCTCTGAATTCCATAATACCCTGGATAATGTTTTCAACTGATAGTGTTTCACTAACACTTTTGCTTATCCTCTTTTACTCCCTTCTGTTCTCTTATTAGCTAATCAACCAAAACCAAATCTACACATGCAGAAAGATCTATTTAAAGGAATATTTCTATTAAAAAAAAAATCTTCCCATCTGGATTTGTATGGAAGTACTGCCTAATGAATCTGTTTGGTATAAATTTGGTGTTCACATATCTGTATTCAGAAACCCTCTTCTGAGCACCTCCTGCCTTTTCCCCAGGCCTGAGTCAAAGTGGGACTTCCAGCAGGAATCTTTCTTTTTTTGTAGAGACAGAGTCTCACTTTATCGCCCTGGGTAGAGTGCCGTGGCGTCACACTGCTCACAGCAACCTCCAGCTCTTGGGCTTAAGCAATTCTCTTGCCTCAGCCTCCCTAGTAGCTGGGACTACAGGCGCCCGC